>CM061920.1:39792735-39975327 GCA_031002005.1 Vandiemenella viatica | reverse complement strand
CATTTCATGTATATAAGAAACTTGTAAATCGATTTTTTGCCAAACTCAATATTTCAATGTGTGTAATGTAATATCAAATCGTCCATTTTAAGGTATGTATGTGCCAGACAAAGTTACTACCTTATGCACCCAGCGTATTACGTAAGTGTATTAGTTCTGGCTTTTAATGTGTGTAAGGTACTATGAAATACGGATAACCTACAGAGACAATGTATATTAAGATTTACTGCTACGATGTGCAAAATGTTACAGATGTAATAGACAAACAATGTAATAAAAGCTTGTACACTTGGTAATGGCTAAATGGCCAGCATGGCTAAAGGCCAAATAAATTTAAAAAAAAAAAACTATTCTCTACATTTATTTGTAAAGCGACTATCGTGACCCACAGCGGTTAGGCAACCAGGTTTGCTAAGAGATGCTGTCCAGCGTTGTAATGGCTTTGTAGTCTCGACAGAATTTATTACTATGATTCCTGCAATGTTACCTGGACTTACAAATACCAACATGAATTAAACTCCGTGATCAAAAGGAAATTTATGAATAGCATCTTTATCAAAACAAGCCAGAAATTGCTTTGTTTACAAATTTTTAACAAAAAGATAGATTTCGGAAAACCCAGTACGCCTGACAGGTAACATATTCTGAACAGCAATAATAGAGGTCTTAATTTTAACTATTCTATGTAATCAGGTAAATCAGAAGTATAGAGTAAACTTAAAATTTAACAAGATATGATATTTAAAGTAAATTTTGAGTAATCGCATTTGAGAGTGCCACTGTCTTGCGTCTGTTACAAGTTCAGTTCTGTTATTACCCAGGTACGAAAACAAAAATTCTTCTTTTCGCCCCAACTAGGAAGTAATGGCGTCAATGCGCTGTCGCTGGATAATGATTTTCGACCATACAAGTTATCGAAAATGATACTATTAAAATAAGAATTCGAGTATTCCCGTACAAATAATGAATTAGGTAACTCTACGATAGAGATGCAAAGCGTGAGTTTTCATTACAACTGAAAAATTATTATATAAGTCATGTTGCTAATATTTCGAATCAATCGCAGTGGCAAACAACTGGTTGATTCAAAACTTCATCCGCATATCACGCATAGAATACTACTAAACGAGAGCAGATCCGAAATTATTCAAAAGCTGTCAAACAATGTTCTACAACACAGCGGTGTATATTTACTATATGTTCGCACCTGACTGTGTTTCAGTGTTTTGTGTAAGGTCACGGTTCTAGGATAGTTCCCAGATCAAGAATTTAGTTTCATAGAAAATAGTAGTAAACAGACACAACTCTTAATGTAACTTAAAACGAAAGTACAGTGCACAAAGTATAAAAGGGTAAAAAACGAGATTTTAGTAATAAAAAAGAGAGTATGACCATGCTAGCTGATATGATCAGTTTCTTGAGTTTGATGTTTGTTGGATGTCTTAATGTCGATTAAAACGAAAAGTGTATTGCGTAATGTCTAATGTGACCCCCCCCCCCAAAAAAAAAAACTTTGTTTTAGGGCCAGAGATGATGACCCCGTGATTTAATATGGCTGAAAAACGAACGTGACATGTACTTGATCCTAAGGGAATATTTGAACAATTTCTGTTGAGTTTTTAAGGACTTAAAAGTATTAAAGAGGAACAGAACCGATTTGATTTTATAGTAGGTACAGTCTTAAAAGAGTGGGAAAATAAAAGTAATCAAATGGAGGACACATTACTGCGATCCTGTGTTTAAAATACCATACAGATTTGTTCATTAATGATTTGGGTATCGTGTTCTAACGAAAATGTTGCAGACGTAGAGGCAACAATAGGAAAAAAAAATACCTTCGGGTAACCTCAATATACGAAGATCTGCGAAAATCTAAATAAACTTAGGCTGGGTGCGGAAAGCAAATATATTCTTTTGAATTGTGTGTATATAAATACATTCGACTTCCTGCAGGAAGAAAGCCCTCCAGCATGCGGATGTCAGTTAATAGTGTTGCGTGTGCATGAGAGGCTGCGACCTGGACCATCACGTGGTGTAGCTGGACAACACATCAGTGTCATAAAACTCCTACGGCAGGTGCGACGCAAAACAGTCAGCCAAACAGGGTGCCAGAGCGTATAAATGGTATCATCTGCAATAATAAATATCTCTATTTTGAAAGGAGTGGTATATACTGACAATTCAATACACCACAACAGTAACAAGACAAATGCATGTCACTGAAATAAAGATGTTAATGGCCATAAGATGTTAAATACCAAATGGGAGGAATACCAAATGTAACCATTAGAAAAAAAGATCCCGTCTCTAAAGACCTCGCTGTTAAGAGACGTTAAGCAGTTAAAAAAAAGAAAAAAAGACACAGCATAAAGCATGAAAGGAAGTGAACCATTTCGGAAGAATATATATGCAACTTGTTTGATGTTATATTAAATTAGAGTGGCAGGAGATAATATATGAGGACGCAAAACAAGAAATAGATATTAAAAAAATAAATAGTATACAGCAGTATAAAATGGCGACGAAACCCATTCATTATAGATCAGATATTGTAACACTATATGCGATAGAACATGAACGTTATAAAAGTGCGTGGAGTTAGGAACTGTAAAATTTAGAATTAAGTAGTTAATAGGAAATTAATTAACGAATCAATTTTGCTGTGGTAACAGTGAAGAAGAGTATTTATTGAGTAAAAGAAAAGGACAGAAATATTTTATTCTGAATTTAAGGGGCGCTGTAGAATGGCAGCAATTAAATGTTATGGTTCTTTGAGCCATCCCTCCGAAGCAAATTCGGATCATCAGCGACGGCTAAGCCAATTAACATATTTGGGATCCCTCCGTATGCCAGAGATGTTGAAACGAGCAGTCTAAAGTCATGAAAATGGAGTTGGCAATACCTACAGTACATACGAATATCGAACTCAGGTCAGGAGATACCGTTATTCTGAGAACTAT
Source organism: Vandiemenella viatica (assembly GCA_031002005.1). NCBI lineage: Eukaryota > Metazoa > Arthropoda > Insecta > Orthoptera > Morabidae > Vandiemenella > Vandiemenella viatica. The sequence goes on along the minus strand of CM061920.1, from coordinate 39,972,367 downwards.
TAACTCCACCAAACACAATAGGAGTTCTCAGTGCTGGATCATCCTTCTTGTTGTACGTATGTCATAGAAATGTCCGTGAAGCCATGTACAGCGAAGGGCATGCGGCGATAGAAGTCATCACTCCATAAAATACTGCGAGTCTCTCTTTCTCCACGCTTCTCTCTCGCTCGCATTACAATGTGATGTCATGACGAATATGGTTGCTATATCCATAAACTTAGTCGATGTTAAGAACTGTTGTTTGAGATAAATTGACTTGAAATTTCCATGTATAAAATAAATTCTAAAGTGTCTGAAAAATTATCAGTGAACATTCTACTGTGTAGATTTGAATGCAAAGTTCATTAAAAAATATGATATTAAATACTTTGTATTGCGTATTTATCTGCGCGTTATCCAGCTGTGTATAAATAAGTTCATATAGTGAATGTAGTCAATCATCGGTTAAAAAGTTAGAATCATTAATGATTACTTGATTGACTACAACGTGCCCTAAATTAAGAGAAGACGGTAGGAGGCAGTTGATACAATAGGAGGAACTGACAAGGACATTCTTTGTAAATTGTTAGTCAGGAAGATATTATTTTCTTCATATCCATAACTTGATCAGAAACAGTATTCCTGCAAACCGTTAGTTTAAATGACACTGAGGTTTAATGGTCAACGGATTGTATGTCAGAAGGAATATAATCCCGTACCCCGGTGGTACTGACAAGTTGTAGTTATGTACAGTACGGTTGAAGTTATAAAAACTAGTAGGAACACAAAAAGTACAAACCAAGGACGGCAAGAATTTACACCGCTTTTCCACACTTCAAGTGCGACAAAGTATGGATATACGTTCCTCGATCCTGAGAATCGACACTGTCTTTTAATTAAGCAATTTTATGGTGCAAAAAGAAATATGTAAAGATATGGTACTCGTACATTAGAAAAATAGTACTAATATTTTGTTTCCAAACATCTCAGTATCCTTTGAGCATTGTGTTTGATTCATTTATGTGTTGAGAACTGTTTAGTAATTAACTCATAGAGACAGATTTGTCACTAAGGCAAGTGTAATGCACAAAGTGCAACAAAAATTAATTTTCAAAAAATTGTTCCTAATTATTGAGAACAGAAATTACTGCTTCCCCTGCACATAATATTTTTCTCCGTCAACTTGAACAATCTTCCGCTACTCGAAACAAATGGATGTATACCACAAGCAATTTTACATTGCCTGAATTACGTTTTTGTGTTGTTCAGGTAGACCAAAGAACTGTTTATTCAAGAGGCGAAATGAGACGAAACTGAATGCTGCTAGACCTGGATAGTTGTGTGGATATAAGGACACAGCCATACACCTGACGGCGATCCGTTTACAGTTTCTGAGACTTGTTTATGGGATAGCATTATCAAGCTGTAGAAAGACACCGGAGCGAGTTATAACTTTGGGCTCTGTCTTTCCGGAGGACTCGTGTTCAGTGCCTGTACCTGTCGTACCTACTGATTTGACTTCTCGAAATCACTCCAGGCGAGTGTGGTGAGGGTTCATTGCAAATTATGCAGAACATTTTTCCCCGTTCCTTGCACACCATCCTCTCCGGCTCTGATGCGACCATAAGCCCGTCCTCTCCCCCAAAAAAGAATAAGATATTCGCTGGATTTTTGTCAGAGTGAGAGCTTCATCATATTCTTTAACATACTGAATTAATAGTCATCTCCATTTTTCAACTCATGCTCAAGAATTTCCAAATCACTATTAAAATATATATTAATCATGGCTTTTCCAGCTGAGGGACATCAACAAATGGCAGTATACCACAGCTGTGTTGTCTATTATTTGAATCTTTATTCATTGGTCAATGTTCTTTCGTAGCAGAGTAAAAATTGTGGAGTATTGACTTTTGAACACCACTTATGTACAGTCATACTATGAGAGTTGATGAGGCGTTCTTGAGCTTCGAGCCCATTACGGCCGTCACTGTGATATTCCTCAGAAGCCGTAGTACTGGATACAATAGCATTCTGCCATGAACGGACGTGACTTGACTTCTTACAGAAGATACTGCCGAGAAAAACTGCTTTTTTCCTCGAACTAGACCTCCGGACCACGTGCCACTGGCCTCTGTTGTACACAGGTAGCCAGTGTGAATCATGAGAAAGACCGAGCGACTTGTGCCCTGCATGAATTCAAACCGGGTTTGTTAGACCGGAGTACTTAACCTAGAGGAGGAAAGTTTATGATGTCATCTGTTTTCGAAAGATGTAATTTTTTGTTCTGTGCGATAAGTGTATTTTTGTGTAATGTGAAATGTGTAGTTTATGTGGCGAAGATTGAGAACTATACAAACATTCGCCTAGATGATTGCGGAAAACGGCCTAATAACCGCAGGGTTCATTTGTTTACTACAATAGCTAAATTATATATAAGTTTATTACAAAAGTTACATTACATTAGTTAATACGGCAACATCGCAGTTCGCAGCTCTTCACATTAAGAAATCATCACATTACTTGTTCGCGGTACAATATCCAACTGTGCAGTAATGTTTGACCCGAGGTCACTTATTCAGCAATGCTCGCTCCTGTCTCACGATGAATCCTAATCCAACACCAGTATCGTACCAATTAGTGATTATATTCTGCGGAATTACCATAAACAAATTTAGCTGCCCTCTTCTGCACGCCTTCCAACTTCTATATTTGATATGTAAAATGTGCTTCCCATACATACTACACTACAATATTCAAGCAATGGTCTGGTCAAAGTTTTGCAATCCAATTCCCACACTTCGACGGTACATGCCACCATCATCCTTTTCATTAAATGGAGCATTTTGATACCAGTGAATGCGTTTATCTTTAGATGCAGCCGCTGGATATGTATCTGATAGATCTCTGTTACCTTCTAGTGTACACGACGGTGAATTGAATGGTTCTAGCCAGAGGAACTGTGTTGTCTCCTATCCAGTGTTCTGATGGATGGCTTGGAACACAATGCCAGCGCAACTGACGGCGGATTTATTTCGAGCCAAGGTTTCTGTAGTAAGCGACCTTGGCGTTTATTAAGCGGATTTTCAGCGGCTAGTCGGTGTAAAGCAGAGAGTAATTTATAGTCCACGCAGCCTCACGTTCTATCAGGTTTTTCTTGACTTTTATGTTTGATGAAGAAGACACCCAGCGTTAACTTCTGTTTGTTTATCTACCAATCGTATACATTGTGCTATCTATACTAGTATCATAAATGCGAAAGTAACTTTCTCTCTCTCCGTCTATTTGTTGTATTTTCATTTCATTGCTAAACCACTAAACCGATCTTGACGAAATTTGACAAGCAAATACTGTTTGCTGTTGGTAAGGAGATAAGATAATTTTTCTGTAAAAATAATATAGTTTGTCATGGAATCTTGAAAAACATCTTAACGGTGATACACAGATGCAGAGAATGTGTAAGTCTCTGTAATGCTATGTATGAGAACGAGGTGATAGCTCAGTGGTTAAGGCACTTTCTTTCAAAAGTTCTGGGAGTGGTCCCAGATTCAAATCCCGTTGGGAGGAGGAATTTTTAAGAGTTGTATTTGATCATATGAACCACGCATGGACGTTCCGTTCTTCTGATTCCATGTTAAACTGTACGTCCAGCCACAACAGAGGCGGAATGTGTGAAAAATTAAACTCTGTTACGTACACTGCCAAAGAATGCATCGGGGCCTAACAATTCCATACGCGGTTAATTTTTTATGCTCTATCGGTCACTCAGGCCTTGTTTTCTATACTAATATTATAAATGGGAAGTAGCTCTATCTCTCTGTCTGTTTGTTACGTTTTGACGACAAAATGGCAGTGCCGGTATTGATGAAATTTAACAACGAAATACTTTGTGTTATTAGGAAGTACATAGGATTTTTTTTTCGGGATAAATAAAAAATCGTTAAATTTTGAAAACTACATAAATGGTGCCAAACAGACGGAAAGCGTTTGTAAGTCTATAATATTCTATCGATGGCTCGGACTTGTGTTTCTCTGGCAGTCTGTCAATTTGTGATCTACTCATAAATTTCGTCTACGGACAGGAAATATAGTATAGATATTGATTTTCACTGCACTGTTACTTTGTGTACGTTTTTGGTATCAATATATTTTGTCTTTTATTTATAAAATGCCTCGCATGAGACCTAAGGCGTAGCTCTAACAGATCACGAGCAGCTAAAGTTATTAGAAACCAAGTGTCTGTTCTCGTGCTGAAGAAAGAAGACAAGACCAAGCTGAAAGACAAGATGCGCTCAGTTAACCCCACACCCAACCTTAGGTTTCCGCTATTTTTAAACATGATACAAATTGCTTCGCTTCATGAGACGTGTTAGATGACAGAAGGATATCATGATGAATTATCTGTCATTTACACTGATTTCATGTTTTTTGAGACACATTTTACGTAACTTACATCTTCCTATATCCAATTCTAGCAATGAAATTCTTAGTCCACGCGTACCAAGCCGCGAGTAGCAGCTAGTTTGCTATATTACCAACAAAATGGACTGTCATTAACTACTCAAATGTGTTGAAAACACGTAACCACATCAGTGTTTGTCGGACAAGTGTTTTGATGTGCTAGTGTATCAAAACGCAGAAGAACAATAGATTTTGAAACTCCTGGACTTAGATAATGTCGATACCTTAAAAGTTTTTTTAATTGTTTCAATGTCAAAGTCTATTTGCCTAAATATTTTCAAACACTGTTTTATGTGATAACAAATGATCGATTTTATTTGTTACTACGCGTTAGTCCGTGACTGCGTGTAGGGCATGGTCACGTGTTTGGAATAGCTCATGTGGCGTTCAACAGGATCGAAACTAATGTTACTAACGAAGAAATAATTTGCCAAAACATTGCACTCAAAACGCAAATACAAGAAAATGTCAGAATGAATGAATTACAGCTACAATTAACGAAAACAATACGCAAAGAAATCACAAAGAAGAATATGTAGCTACAATCAATAAGCATAAAAAACCAAATAGGATGTAATATACAAACGTAAATGGTTTAGTAAGCAAAGAAGAAAATGCAGCTACAACCAGTAAGCACAAAATATAAAACGAATATAATGTAATGTATAAAAGTAATTGCTCTGTGTTATTGGTTAAAAGTTATATAAATAGATTAAAATCAAAACAAAGAAATACAAAAATAAAACACAATTAAGTAGTACAGGAAATGACGTAAGGACCCAGCTATAGTCCACAAACAACAAAGTAGTTACGAAACAAAACGTAAGGAATAAATCACCCAGGTTTTTATTTTTAATACCTTTAACCTCAAGCCTGATTAACTTTAAGTGTGAAGCCCAATGTAAATACCTGAATACGTAAATATTGTCGAGCAGCGTGTAAGTAGTGACTGCAAAATGGCACCGTAAAGAACAGCTTTATGCCACGGTTTTTCAGCCGTAACATTTTTAACAAAATTGACTGACTTTATTTAAAATGAAATAATATGAAAAGCAAACTAAATGAAAGCTGAGAGACTAAAATACGTCTTTTAATTACACCGGCTCGCGTCGGCTCACATCTGGCGTCATCGGCCCTGTCGAGCTCCAGACAATAGCTATCTCAGTGACCACGCTGGCGGACGAAGCGAGCCAACGAAACTATATAGTAGATTTTATACGTGATATAACATCCACAAAAGACAAAAGAGGTTGAATATTATACGCTGCGTATTGTGATGTAACTGTAGTAACAGTTCTAAACACATACCCTTTCGGGCCTTACGGTTCAAAGAAGTCATTAGAGCCGGTAAAGGTCGGAGAACAAGGAGCGGGAAGAAATTAGGCCATGGATTTTTGAAGGAACTATCCTGGCATTCACATGTAGTGTTTTCGGGAAACCATGGGAAACTGAATTCTGGATGGGTGAACGGAGATTTGAACCCGTGACCTCGAAAACATCAACGAGTGCGTTATCGCTCACCCACACGGCTCAGCAGAGAATATGGACGTCTTATTTTGTGTGTTTTTTCTTTTTCTTTCTTTGATTACGGTTTTCAATTGATTTGCTGACAATGCTTCATATGTATAACGGCATTTATTTGCATGTTGTTGGATCAAAACTTGCCTAATACATTCATGAGAGCAGACGCATTTTGTTTAGCCGTCATGACGAACATATTTTACCTTCAGCTACCTAGGTGAAAAAACTCATCAATTCTATACAATATTTTCATTTTCAACATCCCTGTTTCTCAGCTAATTCAGTACAAAGCCAACAAGGAATAAGTAAATCGTGGATAGAATTTATGACTTAGGATATTAAAAAAACCAAGAGACATTTGATTACACCGAATCCGGGGGAGGGTGAATTCGCCCCCACCTCCCTACCTAGCATTCAGGAAGACGGGGTTCAAATCCCGTCCGGCCATCCTGACTGCGTTTTTTCGTGGTTTCCCACAGTCTCTCCAGGCGAATACTGGGATGATTTCGGTTCCTTTCAAAGGCCACTGCCGAATTCCTTCCCACTCTCTCCCCTTAGGTTAATATGGCTGCAAAGGGCCAATCTTCTTCGGGAGTTTTGATCTCTGCGACAAATGCGTCGCTAACCGGTCATTATTTCATCTGATTCGGTTTATATATATATATATATATATATATATAGGCGATGGTCTCCTTCCGGAGATGTGACGCCTACGACAATGCGTCGGTAGCCAGTCAAGACACGTACTATGATTCTTTTTTTTTTTTTGTATTTGTGGGTACTTCTTTCGGAGATCAACGCCTATTGTATGCCATCCTGAGATGGTTTTTCCATGGTTTCCCGAAGTCACTCCAGACGAGTTCCGGGATGGTTCCTCTAATAGGCCTTGGCCGAACTCCTCCCAGTTCTTTATCCCAGTCCCCTTCCTTTATACTTTAGAGCGTTCTTGTAACCCTATAACAGCTCGCCTAAAAATTTAAAAAATACGGTGGGTAAAGGAAGGGGAGGACGGGGGTACAAATCCCTGTTCGGCTATCCAGACTGTATTTTTCCGTGGGTTTTCGCAGACACTCCAGAGGAATACTGGGATAGTTTCTTTCAAAAAGCCACGGCCAACTTCCATTCCCCTTCCCTCCTTGTAGGTTAGTCGGCTGAAGAGGGTCTCCGAGACTCTTCAGCATAAAAATAAATAAATCAAACCGGTTACATGAAATGCTTTTGTGAGATCAAACCTGTCAATAGTAACTGATAATCTTCTGTATAACATTACAAAACTGCTTTCTTCTGAATCATTAATCGAATCTGACGAAAAGCAGCCTTGTTGAGTATGAGGTATTACGTATTGTTTGGCTGATTTCTATGTGGTTTCGAGTCATACTGACAGCAACACAGTGAATGTACGCTTGTGGTAAAAGTTTCTATGTTCGAACTGCAATATGATTTTTGCTTGTAATTTATGTCGCTTTCATGAGCAGCATGTTAGTGGGTGATATTTTTTAACCTAATGACTACGGTTCAATTTGTAATATCGCGATCTACAAGGCCTGGACTAAAAGTGTAACTAACAGTATGCGGCACAGCACGAGGTGCTAGGATTCCAGTGTTTATTTTTGATATCCTTTGCTTTTATTGGCAACGAATTATTGACGTCATGTACTCAGCCAGATCTAATATGTTTGATCTGTATCGCGGTGAAAAGTATTATCGTAGTTTGTTCATCCAAAACATCACAATTGTAGTACGTTGGGAAGTCTTACTACTCATTATTCGATGAACTCACTGTCCACCTGTCGGCAAGAAAATTAAATTTTCAGTTATGTTGTAATGTACTTCGTAATTTACCCTTCATTAGATTCTTGTCACCTCATCAGAAATAAATTACTTTCTATCCACCAACAGAGATTCGCTTATCCTCGGATGTGAGTGGTTTCAGCATTCGGGGGGACACGGCATCTATGTCCGCTTGGACCATCCATATTTCCATGGTTATCCGAAATTTCTGCAAGCAAATGCAGTGATGGTTCCTTCAAAAGGCCTCTCCCGACTCTAATCAGATGTCGATTAAAATCTGCAAATATGTTCCGATGAAAAGTAAACTGAGAACAAATTTAGTTACTTCCACAGATTTCGTGTATATTAATCAATGCCGTAAAGCATAGGAGAGAGTTTGGGAAGAGTTATAATATTTGAATATTTTATGTAGTCAAAAATTTATTTTTCCTGTATTATCGTAAGTACATATACACAAACAATGACAAATTTTACTAATGAGTATCAAAAGTGCGTAAAATAACAGGTTACATTTTTCACAGAAATTCATATCCGGAAAGTTTTCAAACATAATGTAACATAGTAGATAACCATTTTTGCACAACATCTTGGCTTTGGAGTGGACTGAGGTCATTTAATACGACGTATGATAGAAGAAGTTGGTCAACTAATAGCTCAGACGGTGCATCAACTCATTATGAACTGATATATTTTCTTTCCTATTGCGTAAATCTATAATTTTTTTCCCGTCGAAGTTTAAGATCAGCACTTAACCACAAATCTTGTACCACATCTTTGCTGTGGAGAGTTCTCATTACACAACCTCTCTTCGGCTGCCAACATATTGCCATGATGTGATATAACTGCGTCAGGTCATGCGATTGGAAGAGCTACCAAGTTTCGAGCCCGAAGAAACTCTCATTTTTGTATGAAACGTAAAAGATTTTTCTAAGGGATATTATAGGTTCGTAAAATACGTGTTTTAGGTGATTTCAATTTTTTGTTTTACGGTTATTATTTTGGGTAGCGGAATTCTTAAAAGGCAGAAAGCAAAGAGTGAGAGAAGGATATGCGGTATCAAAAGAGGTGGAAGTGAATGCGGGAGTGCCACAGGGTAGTGTACTGGGGACACTGCTATTCATCAGTCTAATGAATTATAGTGTTGATGGTTTGCTATCAGAAGTTTGGTTGTTTGCAGATGATATAATGCTACGGGAGAAGACTGTGGTCAACTGCATGGCGGCCTGAATAGAATTTCTAACTAGGTAGGTCATCATGGAATGAAGATAAATGACACGAAGAGTCAGCTTATTAGATTTACTAGATACACAAATAAAAAAAATAAAGATTCTTTAAGATAACAGGGTGGGAACAGAGTTGCTTGTTGAAGTGTAAATACCTTTGCTTAACGTTTGATAACAGACTCAACTAGGCAGAGCACATTGGGCAGGTGGTAGGAAAAAGTTATGTCGTCTCTTCACCCTCTAAGTAAATGAAAGATGTTGTAACTATGTAAGCTTCACGAGTGTTCAGGCGGATAGCGTCATAAAAACACAATGTTTCGACAGCTGGCTGTGGTGTCTTCATCAGCTTCAGGTGTTGTAAGCTAAACGTCACAGCCTAGACTGCCATAGTGGAAGTTTGTTATCAAACGTTATGCTAAGATATTTACACTTCAAGCAATTCAGGCAATTCTGACCCCGCCCTATAATCATAATTAACCTTCGGTTTTTTTTATGTACATAGCAAGCTGACTCTTCTTGGCATTTGTCTTTATTCCATGCTGACCTACCCTTTTAGATATTCTATCCAGGTGACCCTGCAGCTGTACATAGTCTTCACCTGTTTTGATCCTATTGTACACCATTAAATCGTCTGCAAAACATCTAAATTCTTACCGTAACCCATCAATACAATGATTCATTACAATAATGAACAGCAACGGTCCCAATACAATACCCTGTGTCACTCCCAAATTCACTTCCACCTCTTTTGATAATGTATTTCCTGCTCTAACAATTTGCTTTCTGGCTTTTAGGAACTCCTCTTCCCAGCGAATAACTTTTTCATCCAATCCAATAGATTTCAGTTTATTTAAAACCATTTTGCTTGGGGGCATCTAAGACCACATTAAACCTTCATTTGGCTCGAATGTTGTTTGGACTAGGGTTTTTATCCCTCTAGAGCTAGGCTTATTAGTTCTATAGGGATAACAGCCGTAGTTGTACAGCTTAACGTGGAATTTGAACCAGGGAAGTGTCGTGGCGTACTTCACATTACACAGCATGCTGTACCATAGGCGAAGGTCGGGTTAAGGGTGACCTGAAGGCGAGACTGGGATTAGAATCCGGGATCTTTCGATCTCCAGTCAGCTGCTTTAACCACTGAGCCACCAGACCGCACTAGTTATACTGTATTAAGTAGGAAAATAAACTGCAAAGGTTGGAGGATCGGAGAAGATATCGATGGGAAGAAATAGCTCTATACCAGTACATGCGTGATGCTATACCAATAGAAGAAAAATTAATGATTGGTTCTTATTTTCGGGAGATTTTTATACAAGCCTCCAGTAGATGTATTAAGTATCTAAACAAAGCTTCAGCGGTTTTATAGATTTAGTATGTAATGATATTGTTCAGTCACTCCAGAATTATTTTAGGGTTGGTGCCTATTTCTTAGTTTTATCGACTTTTATTATAAATATACATTCAAAGATTGTTTTTAAGCTTTTTTTCTATGCATAATATTTTTTTTTTATAAATGTTCTCTGGACAACGATTATAATATTGTTCGTATGAGCTTGCCCAATTCCGCGTGGCCATAGATTTTTTTCCTATTGATTTCAAAAGACATTTTGTACTGTTTTTTTTTTTGTCAGAATATCGTCATTGGGGGATAATTAAGTGACGGAAATAAATATTCACAAGCTGTTGTGTGTTCTGTATCTCATTTTAACTGTGACACATAATATGAATGAAAAACTACGTGGCTTGAGTCGGAGAGTCCCCCCCCCCCCGAACGTAGCTCAGCTTAGGTTTCTACCCAACTCCCCCCTCCGCCTAGACCGATCCACGTAGTTTATGGACGTTCCCGTAGCACACTGGCTCGTGTTCGGCTCGACCCGAGCGTGCTCGGGCGTTCGCATCTGATCGGCGGCTCGCTTCGGTGCGCAGTATATTCGCCAGAGCTTGCTGAAGTGAGTGCGAGGCCTTCCGCAGAGAGCATCACATATTATTTCTCTCCGTTTATGTTTTTCAGGACGAAGTCATTAGCACCGGGAAAGAATGGTGGACAAACCATGGGAAAGAACTCCGTGATTTGTTTTTTGAAGCTTGTGTGGAACGTGCTAGGTGACAGTTAGCGACCACACACGGAGCGATTGGCAGCGACTCGCGACGTGGGTGGTCCATCCGGAAGCAGCCACTGCGCGAGCCATGCGCACTGAGTGTTAATTACCCCGGCAGGAATCCCGCGAGTACTGCGCAGAGTTACGACCAGAGAGACGCATTTCCGCCCGAAGCAGACAAAAACATGCGCGATCCACAGAGATGCGTCGAGAATGCCGGAACCATAAGAAAAGCCAATATGCAGCGGCCAGTGTGGCTACACGCGTGAAGGCACCAGCACAACGGGCGCCAGTCTGAACCCCGCGCTCCAACCTTCCTGAACTCGGATTTTAGGCACTTTGCCACAAACACATAGCGAACCCTAAATGCGGCCGCATTGAACATTTTTCCAACCCGCGAGATTAATCCCACTTCTACAAAATATATTTATATTATAATGATCAAAGTAGTGAAAACCAATGAATTAAAACAATATATATTATTTGTGCATCCAAATATTCAAAAATTAACTGTCGAAATTTTGAAAAAAAAAATTAACTTTGATTTTAAATAATATTCTTGCGAGTATATGACAGATATTGTTAGCATCTTTACTATTACTATTATATTTTCTATGTGTACATGTAACAGTCATAGTAAATACAATAATAATTTCCCGAGCGTGCTGGGTGAATGGTTAACGTTCTGGCCTCGTATTCGGGAGGATGCCAGTTCGAATCCCCGTCCGGGCATCCATATTTGGGTATTCCATGGTTTCACCAAATCACTCCAGCCGAATGCCGGGATACTTCCTTCAAAAAGGCCATGGCCGAATTCCTTCCTGTTACTTCGCCCAGTCCCATCCCGCCTCTAATGACCTTAGCTGTCGACGAGGCGTAAAGTAATGAGTAAAAAAAATATATGCTTCAAAAAACATGTTTGTAGTTGGACTAAATCTAATATGGGGATACATAATTTTATATGCGGCCCGCGGTGGTATGACGCATTTCCAAAGTGGTCCGCAAGATCATTTGTGTTGGCCACTCCCGCTCTAGACCTAAGTATTATTGGGGGCGTCTGCCTTCCCCCCCCCCCCCCCAGCTCTTCATTCACATTCATAGTCTACTTGTGCAAACAGGTGTCAGCATAGTCACAGCATGTAGACGTGGATCTGAACTGGCAACAAACAAACTACTGAAGTAAATCACTCAGTTAACTTCACAATTTCATTATACCCAAGCAGAAACAATAAACGTCCAACTTGTGTGTATATCACAACAAGTGAGTGGACAGATGGCTCGGCCTCGAGTTCAAATCTCGTCGGGGCAAGTGTTTTTTTTTTTTTTTAAATGCTTAGAGAGTCTGACCGGCGATCGAAAGGTCCCCGGTTCGAATCGCTGTCTCGGCGGGAAATTTTCATATGCACTTAACCCCGCCTTCGCCTCAGGAACAACTTGCTGTGTAATACGAAGTACGCCAGAATGCTTCCGTGGTTCGGAATCCACGTTAAACTGTAGTTCCCCTGTACCCGGTAGACCGAGCATAGTGGTGTAACGGCTAGCGTTCTGGCCTCGCATTTGGGAGGACGGCGGTTCGAATCCCCATCCGGGCATCCAGATTTGGGTTTTCCATGGTTTCCCAAATCACTCCAGGCAAATGCCGGGATGCTTTCTTCTAAAGGCCGTGGCCCAATTCCTTCCCATTCCTTGCCCCCCTCATCCTTTCCCGTCTCTAAAGACCTCGCTGTTAGAGAGACGTTAAACAGATTTTTAAAAAAATGTACCCGGTATGATTGCAGGACTATTTTAAGGCGGTTACGACAGGGGCGGAATGCGCAGCCAGTAGAAACTCTGTCGCCAAGTCATTCCGATCACAGCGAATTATTATTATTACGTCAAGTGATTTTCTTTAATCAGTACCGCAAATGACGAGAATGGTTTACAACTTTGACCCAGAAATGGACAGTTAATAAACAGATTTACGCAATCCACACTAATACAGTCAATAGTTTTTCTATTTTTTAAACTCAAAAAAAACTCTTCGCCAATAATGCCTATCAAACAAGGCGAAGGAAAGATGTAATCATTACCACTTTCATCAGAAACGATAGCGCACAAAGATGTTCAAAAACAATAATCTACTCTACTCTAAGAAGTCTCTCCGTAATGTCATCGTAAATGTTTTAATCAGTATAGGCAAACACTTCAACTCGATTGTTGATGATAAATTGCGCGAAACACTAGTGACCTCTCAATCTGATTAACGTTTTATTATAACCTTCAGCTAACATCAGATTTCTTTGATTTAATTTCACGTTTTTCTGTAATGTCATTTTAAAATGAAATAGTACTTACAAGTCTAAACTTAACGGAGTGTAGTTCCATAAGACTTGTGCGAAGCAAGTAGCGGCTTATTGTGGAAGCCAATAAAAACTTTAGCAGTGTCTTCTCAAGTATCCAGTGTAATGAAATTTGATATTGAAGTAACTACTCTCTAATACAGCTTTTGTTTTGTTACCTCGTTTCAAAAATAAGGAAACAGAACAAAGTTTAGTTCGCTTGTAAACGAGATAATAATAAACCAAAGATAAGTGTTTCCCGTGAGACAGCTAAAATGCTTCGTTTATTTGACAAGATTTAATTTAATAACTTAATTGTAATGGAAGGAGCACACACACAATGTCCTTACACCTCAACTTTTCTGTGTCTTGATTTCTTTCTTTTTCTCCTACCTACGTCTGCCCTTTACCGATTGGAACTTCTTCAGTGTTTTTGGTAAACTGTGCATTATTTATGTTGGCAATTTACTCTTTTATACACAAAAGAAAATTTTCCCTCTCCCTTCCTCCTGAATTCATGTGCCAGCTTATGATTATAGTAATCTCTTCCCCTCATGAAGAACTCGTAATCTTTTTACTGATATCCATCCATGCATTATTGAGATTGTAAGCCTTGAACAAACCAAACTCTCTTTTCACCCTTCTGTCTTCCAATGACTCTCCACCCAGCTCCCTCAGCATGTAGTAACGGACATGGGAACGCAAGTTATCATCGATGCTAACCGTCATACGCATACATGGGCCAGAAATATTCTGCTGATATCAAGTCTAGGAAATGAAGAATCTACAAACACGTAATCAAGTGTTAGAACTACGATACCTTTGCTGAATACATTACCGCTTCTATTCGAAGTGGTGCACTATACGATTTGGCAGTTTTTTAGTATTTAAGTTTAGTATATTATGTTTGCTAATCTAGGAAAAAAGGAGAGAGTATTTAATGCTTATATCAGAAGACAGATTTCCTTTGTGTAGGGTACAGAATACATTTGCAGAAAAAAAAAGAAAAGAAATTGGCAGTCATTGGGGACTGCAGACAGAAGCGAAAACTTAATACAATGAACAATGAATATAATATGCGCAACCCTTCATACATACAGGTACAGATATACTGTTACATTATCATATGGGGGACGCGAATTCATAAGATTTATACCCATCCACACATGGCCCAACGTGCCTAGCGAAGTTTTAACTTCAAAAAAGTTTCTCCCATTGTGGATTCGATCCCGTAACCTTCCATTCCTGACAGATATTTTACAAAAAAAAGTTTCTCCGATTGTGGATTCGATACTTCCATTCCACAGTACAGCGCTTTACCACTTCACCCATGGAAACCGCCAAGAGGTGTAAACATCTAATTCGAACGATGTCAGATATGAAATTTCTCCGTTTGTGGATTCGATCCGCTAACCTTACATTCCACTTCACCCACGAGGAGCGCCAATGGCTGCGAACTTATAAGATCTAATTCTAACAATTAACGTAAAATATATTACATAAGATAAAAAATTATAGTCAAGATACTAAAAAAAAACAAAAAAAAACGTAGGTACAGTATTATACGTACAGTGTATAACATTCCACGAGACGGAGGACGCGTTGTAATAAGATATATATCTTGCAGTCATGTACATACAATGTAAATGTGTACACAGGGCGCTGCGCGCTCGCCTGTAGGTATATATATTATATAGAAATATAATATATACTTTCACTGCTGTGCAAGCGCAACATGACATACTTACAGCTGCAGATACACTACTATTACAGAATGTTGGAGACCCGAACTCATAAGATTTTACACATCCAAAAAGCGTCGACCGCGCATATCATAAGCGCAACTCGTCATGACATGTCGGTGAAGCGAATTAATAAGATTGCACACATAAAAAAAATCACCAAACGCAAGTCACGAAGTTTTCACTTCAAAAATTGAAGCATCCAGAAGACATGGTCGGAGGTCAATGTAAGTTTGCACACGTAGACACCATCAGCTGATATGTAAATGATTAGAGATGCAACTCTCTGTGACATGTAGAACGGCCAGCAGAGTGTATTAGTGTTGCTGGTGTTTAATGTAGTCGCCAGAGCTGGAAGGGTATGTGAGCGGCGTGAACAGCGATCACAGTGAATTAGACGGGGATGCCGCGTACTCGTGTGGAACAGCGTTATCAGCACCTGAATGAAGAGGCCTCGTAGTGGGTCACCGTTTGGCCGGTGGCATTCGGATGTGAAGATGGCCACATGCTGGACTGCACGGGAAGGGGGGGGACAGGCATACTCGTCGTCAAGGATCCGGTCAACCACGTCTGACCATCACGAGGTAGGATCGCCGTATTGTGCACCAAGCACATAGTAACCCCTTGTTCTCCACCTGCCTTCCGAGAACAAGTAATCGACTCCCTACAGCATCCTGAGTCATCTCACGCCATTGGTCGGAGACTTGACGCAATCACTGACCCATGGGGAGACTGCCCTTGACGCAGCCACACACGCTATGGTACATCGGAGAGGTTTACCTGTGCAGGTAGACCGGAGCACCGACAGAGCCCAGCGTATCCAGTACCACCATGGAATCGTTTTAATAGCTTTGAAATATTAACAGCAAAGAAATAACGTGAAATTTGGAATAAAACGTAGTTGTCAAAAAGAAAACAATACACTCAAATTAATTTGTTGAACAAATTAAGGATAGAAATTAAACATTACCGTAATTACTTGCATATGGAAGAATAGGTTTATCTAAAATTGCTTTCAATGGTTACTCCATTAACTCCTAAAAACTATAGAGAAGTGATGTTTCTTCAAACGAAAGACATGAAGCAACTTTAAGGTTTCTCGCGTCAGGGAGATCGCGAGAGTGCCTTAAGTTTTCTACAATAATATCGCCTCTAGCTAATATCTTGTAAATTGCATCTGTCGGCGCTCCAGACTACAATCAGGCTTCATTTTATTATCTCTTTACGGACGCTATTTATGTTTTTTAATCACTGTTTGCTTATGACCATAAGATTCACACTTTTGTAGTTTTTGCAACAATATCGCATAGGTGGCTTCTGTTTTCTTAGGCGATCATGGCATTTGTTGCTCTTAACACTCCACGACAATGTTCTGATTTATAAATTTTTCTATATTTATCAAGTTTACGATTTCACATAGCATATGTTTGTACTTTGAAGCTAAACAAAACGGAAAGAAAAACTGCTGAACAAACGCGATCTCTCTTCCAGAAAGCTATAAATGAAACTCAAACCTGTACAGGTCTACCGAAATACCCCCACAAACGCTTCGGTGTGTAGTCTGGCGCAGGTAGAAAGAATTGATTTTTCATTCTTCTTCGGTTACCTGTGCAGGTTTGTGGCACACACGCTCCGGTGTACCTGTACAGGTCAACCTGCACAGGTAAACCTCTCCGGTTTTCCGTAGCGTGTGTGGCCGCCTTTAGTACCACAACACAAACAGCGGCGTTTAGAGTTTTGCCGGGACCAGGAAACATGGAGTGCTGATGAACGGCCAGTACGACAAAGTTTAATGTTTTGGGGAAAAAGGCAAGTTTCTATTCTCTTTGATACAACAGAACATAATTAATGACCTCTGATCTCTCAAAAGGTTATTTAAAAAAATCAAGTTAAAATGATACATTTTTAACTAATAACTAAATCAGGATGGAAAAACAGAAACTCTGCTAAAATAGTTTTAAGTCTCAGTCGAACAAAGGGACTGACCGAAGCAGCAACATAAAGTGAAACCTGTAATGTAACATCGTGAAACTTTCTTAGTCGCCGGCCTCGGTAGCGTAGGGGTGTGCCGAAGGTCGCCGGTTCGTGTCCGGCCGCGAGCATGGGTGTTTAAGTGTTGTTTCTGTGAATGCCATGTACGTCCTGTGATGTGTCTAATCAACTGGAAACAATTCATACTGGAGATATTGAGTGACATAATTACTATCGAGCTGGCTGTATGGCCGAAAACCATTGATAAAAAAAACTTTCTTTGTCATGGTGACCCATACAGCGGTACTTGACACTGCCGTTAAACCGCTCATTTTGTTTACGTTTTGTCGCTTGAGAAGTCAAGCAGGTTTGCTGTAAACACTTCCACGGAAGGCCGTGTTGGTGTTTACGCAATGCAGATGACTGCGCGGTGAGAGCGGCGGAAACCGCAGGACAGGTAAATCCGCGGACGCAATTACAGTGGCCCGTGTCGAAGTTTCTCTGCGGGAATGCGCCCACGTTTCTCTAATTACTGCTGTCACTAATGTCACATGCCAAACACTGCTCACGTCACCAGGGGCTGGAGAAATTGACCGCCAAGAGGTGTAGAGCCCAGGCCAGCCACAGTATACACCGTCCGGAAGTTACAACTTCAAATCCAAACTCAAAGAGTTTTTGGTTTAGAAAACATTTTACTCTGTGAAAAAATTTTCTTCTTCGTATATGGTAACTAAGTATGACTAAGAAAATATTAGGATTATAAAGTTAAACATTTTGCAGATAGATGGCAACACTTTGCTTCTTCCATCAGTGCGTAGTACGACCTGGTAGTACGTATAAAATGCTTGCGTCATCTTGGGCATGCGACCCCTAAACCAAAGCTGCAAAACTCTCCAAAGGCAGCCGGCCACTGATGTTGGGAAAAGGTGGTGAAGAAAAATAATTATATGCACTGTTACGCATACCCGAGATTGTTCTTACACGGGATCAACGAGACTTTGAGAAATACAAGTGACCTCCACGACATCTTGAGCAATCATTCTATCGCTTGCCAATATCCTTTTCCAGGCTTGGTAATACATCGGTGTCATCCTGAAATTGTTCTTTTGTTTTATTAAAGATCCAAGAGAATAAAGATGGACAAGTTGGCATGGCCTCTAGCAGAGAGTCATTCCGTCAGGAATCTCTACTGGTTTCAGTGAATCGTGAGAACTGAAATGATTATGACCGCACCGGAGCAACAATTTGCTTCTCCCTAATGCCAGGCCTAAGCTGTCCGTTCGAGTGATTAACCAACTAGACTTAATTCAAATAAGCGGCTTCGCTGATTTGGCTGGTTGGTACAGACTTCGCCACTTGAAGCTCCAAAAGATTTAGTTATAGACAAGGAAACATTGAGCCATTTGTCACGAACATTTGGTACTGCAGCTCCACTCGTTAATAAATATAGTTACGCCAAAAAGCCTTAAGTGAGGTAAGGAATGTTAGTATACATTTACGAAACAACATTGTGCTGAAATCCACTTTATTCTGTAAGACATAAAAACTTCCAAATCACTATACAGTTCGTTGGTATGAAACCTCATTCAGTTAAGGGGACCACACCCTGCCAATCTAACCCATGTTAATTTAGGCAAGTATTTGACCCATTCCTGAAAAAACTATTTGATGCAGGACCATAATATTTTTACTGTATTTTACATGATGCTAATAGATTCAACTGTAATAAAATCTACTTTATCCATGTGATAGTTTTTGAGAAATACTTTTTAAAATTTATTAACAAAAATATTAAGTTTTATCTGCAGAAAATATTTTTTGTGAACTTCCTAATGGGGAAATATTAATTAATGTAGTACCAGAGGTGGCTTCTTATGTTATGCAGAGTCTCTGAAAATTTCATTCATTTATCTATGATAGTTTCTGATGTAATGGGGCATATATACTGAAAATTTTAGTTTGCGGGAAATTGGCTTTATAGAAAACAACTGCTCGCAAACGCACTCAAACAAAACTAACAGCTTGTTTCAAGGGGTGTTGTTTAAAAATAGCAGAAACAAGAGAATACTGACCCTTGCCCTCCAAAGATAGCCAGCACACTCAGGAGTCAGAAAAAAAATCCCTACTGTGCAATATAGGGATTATAACGGTCTAAAATATATGCAGAAAAGTGGGCGTGGCACCAAAATGCACGTGGTAGGAAAATGCTATTTAAATACCCGAAAAAAAAATTCTGTGAAATCCTTTTCGAGATACTTAAAGAATACCTTTATCTATCGAAACATTATGAAAAACGAAAATCGATTTTTTTCGACCTGAACCACGGTGTGGTCCCCTTAAATCAATTCCTGGCGGATATACTCGAACTACTTACGCAGTTACAATTCTTGGCTCATCGGTCAGGGTTAGGCATTCTCACTACAGTCACTTCTTCCTCACACCCACACCGCCGCCATGACACTTAATACTTCTTCTGCGCGGACAACTGCAGCAACAACTTAAAGAAACACTGGTACTAAACGCTACCAACCTATACCACTACCAGCACTACACATATTACTCTACCGCGGAATCTGTGGATTACCAAAATAAATGATGCAAGCATTACAATAATTATAATATACAAATATAGGAAATCAAGTGATTAATGGGGTTAAGTGATTAATGGGATTCATTGGAAGACAGGAAGAGGGTGAAGAGAGTCTTTGGAGTGTGCAAGGCGTATATTGGTGATGAGGTGTGGAAAGATATTTGTGTAAGAATGAAAGGTAATGCATGGAGTGAAAAAGATGACCATGATCACAAACTGGCACTCGATTTCAAACACAAGGGTGTGGGAAGATTTTATTTTTTATGCATGTGGGTCAGGAATTGGAATAAGTAACCAAGGGAATTGAAGAATAATTTAACAAAAACGGCGAAATAATCTAAAGCTGAAATTTGTAGATGGCAATAGTAGGTGGGTACAGGAAAGGGGGAAAATGGGCGTGTAGGGAAATTTCCACCGGAGCGTGCGCTCCATCGGAATTAAATTAAATTAAATTAAAATGTCACACGGGGATCAACAAGGCCCTTTTTCCGTGGTTTGTGGTTCACGGTACATTGGTTATTTTTTTGGTATCCTTTTAAGTTTTCGATTTACTTCATAAATCTCCTTTTTCTCTAAACTCCTATTTCGTTAATACTACTGTGTGAATAATTTCTCAAAATTATGATTCTCAAACAATGACTTTTATACGTCCTTATCTTGTCATCATATTCGTCTCCATCTCTACTCTATACAGTCTCCTCAATTTTACGGTTCTGTGGCCAAGGAGACCAAAAACGACACACATAAAATTACGTCATGCCCGTTTGTCCGTCGATATGTCAAACACTGGTAATTTAGTCAAATTTTCACCGATTTTAATTAAATTGGCAGAAAAGAAAATCGTGAAAAAAATTAGTGTAGCTATTACACACTCTCAAAAAAAAAATAAAAAAAATAAAAAAAAAAAAAAAAAAAGTTAGATTGTTCGCGTACCATATTGAGTACAGCATCGTTGGAGAGTCAATCAAAAACGCAATTTATCACTCCATGCAGCTGCCAAGATGGTGCCCCTTAAAAGTCATGGTTAAACACCCGCACTTTCAACTACTCCCTTTTATAATGACCCCCACGAGCCATGAAGTCAGAAAAAAAAACGTAATGCATGTTGTTTTTGTACATTTTTACTTAATGCTGTATTAGGCGATAAAGTCGTTAACAACATGTCTACTTTCGCATCTACTTTTCTAACCATATGATTGAAAACACCGAAAAAAGTTAATATAATGGCTTTGAAAATTGTTTTGTATAAAATACAGTGACACGTTTTAATTTTATATTTTCACAGGATTATGTTACCAACAAACTTCATTTTGAGGTACATAAATAAAGCCTTCCGTCCAAGCAACAAGTCGTATTTTCTTAAAACAGCGTTCAGGTTGCATAGTCGTCAACCCACCCACCGTGAAAATTTTGTCTCCTCGGTTCGCCGAGGAATTTTAATGGAAACTTAAACTGTACGTTACCTGTGGCAAGGCTCTTTGGTTTGACTTCCACGATGACATTACAGAATGCGCGACAACAGTGTCTCACGGCACGTGAGTTCCCTTTATTTATTTAGGGCTAAAGGAAACAAAATTGCTGCTAGCTCATAGGTCCCTGACGAGAAAACACTTCTGGAATATGATACCAAAAAAAAAGTAGAACTGAATTTTATCAAAATGTCGGATAAATTCAATTCTTTTGTTCTTTTTCACTAATAGATAAGAAAATCTTTAAGTTTTTCTTTAAATACATCTTTATTATATACAAACTGTTTTATGCTTTTGTGATGTTTATTGGACAAATGTGTCCCAGTGCACTAATAATAATGCTTGAGCTTTTGTACAACTTATTCTTTTTTCTTGTATTGAAATTGGTAATCTGGGAATGTTGTAAAACGAATTTCTGTGAGACATTCTTTACCTTTTACCCTACATTGCATCCCAATAGTTTTTTTTTTGATAATCAAAAGTTTCCCCAAGAAATTATATCATACAAAATGATTGAATGAAAATAAAAGAAATGTACCTGTTTCATTCATTTCAGAGCTGCTGTTTCAGAAAGTGTTGTTATTGCAAGGAGGGGCACTGCTTAAATCTTTCTCTAGTAATGTGATTTGATCTTGCCAATTGAGATCCTAATCTATGTGAATACCAATGCTTATGCTTTTTTTTCCCTAAGATTGTGCTGTTTTTATGGTTTGTATGCAAATCTTGCTGCGCATATTATTTATTTAAACCTAATTCCTCATCAAGTTCAGATTCTACTCACTGATTACAAATTTTAAGTTTCCTATTTTCTGCTTAGTCAATGTATTCCTACGTTCTTCAGATATTTTGCTTTCGTTCTATGAATTGGACAGCGTTTATGTATGATCCATATGTCGTTAGTCTGTAAAAACAATTTTCATCTTCTTCGTGACATTTTCTACGATGTATTGGTGTATGGTTGTTGTCAGGCACCGCTGCTTGGTGGAAGTCGCTGCGCTGCATTTCTTGGAGAGCTGACGCTTTCCCTGCGGGCGCTTAATGGCGTTATGCGGCCGATCATATCTCGTCTGACAGGTCTCGCGCGCAATCAGGAGTAACAATTACTGTTGCACCGCAAGCAGCGGGACAGAGTAGAAAGTAACGCCACGTCTGAGCCTAGAAATAGGATGTGACTTCACTCATCACAGCTAGGGCTGCAACGATATAGCGGTCAACTGATAATATCGACAAAATATCTGACCAAAAATATCGATATTACTACATGGTCGATACCATAATATCGATATGATGCGGTGAAATATCAAAAACTGCAAAATCCCTAGCACTAAAAAAATCTTGCAATTAAATTTATGTGTGGCAGAGACCAAACTTGACAGTGCTAAACACCGATTTAGCTCGATAACCAAATCGATAAGGTATTTTCCTACTCCGTGGTTGCACTCCGTTTCGTGCGCGTTATCCGTTCCTCATTCATTTACATTCACCTTTTTATTATTTAATCTGCTGCGTTGCGCTCGCGTTCCTTGGGTCTTGTTTCCCTCTAGGACGTACTACCACATTCTAAAGGGGGTAAAAAATATGACAATATAACTGATGCAATTGTTTATTTTATTAGTGTTGATAATATACCTTTTAATGCAGTTGAAGGCAAAGGTTTTAAGT
Source organism: Vandiemenella viatica (assembly GCA_031002005.1). NCBI lineage: Eukaryota > Metazoa > Arthropoda > Insecta > Orthoptera > Morabidae > Vandiemenella > Vandiemenella viatica. Next base: position 39,949,541 of record CM061920.1, on the reverse strand, counting down.
ACTAAATGATGCACCATAATACAAAGTCCCTTCTCGTGGAACTATCAAAACAAAAATTGATAGTAAATATGTAAATTTTTTAAAAGTTGTAAAGGAGAAGTGGTTTTCTTTTTTTTTTTTAATATATCGTCACGGGTCTAGAATAGTTCCAATTTTTAGGGTCAAAGATTGTGACATGTTGACCTGATGTGATCAAATACTAACTTGACCTGAGTTTCACCCTTAAGGTGAATAAAATCTCTTGAGCTTGAAGAACTCCTAAGTATTAATAGACGTAGGTCTTAAACACGGACAGAGACGATAGCACTATTGTATAATTGTTTCAAAAGTCGTAGACTCGAACTTGCTGAAATAAAAATGTGGCTTGTATTTGACTTTAAAGTTCATTCTTTTGAAGGGTGCCTGTTTGCTTTGAAAGCATAACGTTGTTTTTTTATTGAGGCTGGGCATTCATAATGTAGTCTTTGGTCATAGTAATGGCCAGAGAACTAAATGCAGATTCCCGATTATTAAACAGTTGGGCAACTCCCAAGAAATCAATTGCTAGAATACTCGATCGATAATATATTTGGTCTGATGTCCTTTTTAAACAAACTAATAACTCAGGTACAGTAAACATGAACAAAGAACATTAACGGAAGTGGTCAGTAAAATACATAAAAAAGTAAATAAGTGGTAATATATAAACTTTGGTCAAGCAACAACATTGGTAAAAAATTTAATTAAATTGAAATTTAGCCTATGCCGGAATGAAAATTGACATTCGTGGCTATAGCAGAGACCAAGAATAAATTAAATTTTTAAAAGTTTTTTATGTTGATTTCATTAGCAACATGTTAGTGGTCAGTAATTCCACTTTTTTTTTCAGCCGTAAAGTTTACGATTTTTTTAAACTATGAAATGATACGAAAAGCAAACTTAATAAATGTATTATGGCAATTAATTTGGTAACCGTTGCTTTGCTATTAAATTGTGGACATAACCTCGAATTTCGCGTCTAATGATATCTCTGATTGCTGTTAATTTGCGAGAGCAGGCTGACACGTGACACCGTTCTCCAGCCAATAGCTATCGCGGTGAGTGAGCGAGCGTAGGAAATTATATAGTAGTGTAGTGTGTATTAGGTCTATGGTAACATTGACTATTTGGAAATTACGGTACACTTTTTTGCAAAATGATTTAAAATCAATAATTATTGGTACACGAGTTGGATTAAGGTATGTCCTATATTGCAATTATTTATTTACTCAATGTAGCCTCGTCGGCACGTTCGGAACACCTCACAGGCAGGAGTCACCGTCACTCAAACTAAGAATAGACTTCTCGGGAAAATATTAAGCAAACCATTGTTATCAGGACCTGTTGACGTTGAATATTTGCAGACCTATTTTTTTTCAATAAACTACCTAAAATTTATTATTTCATTTTTATTTAAATACCTATTTCTAATATAATGTATACAAATATCGATATTATCGGCTTGTTGCAGGCGATATTATCGATATCTGCCCAGCGTTGATATAAATATCGATATATTTATCAATATTAACTTGCAGCCCTAATCACAGCTAACGTACGACCTCGCATAAGCTTTTTCTCCAAACCTTCTCAAAATTCTACACCATTTTTTTCGTAGTTTACACCGTTTAAATTTTTCTTTGATGTTATATCAGTGTCATTCTTTTCTCTCTCTTGTTGGGAAGACAAGAGACAAACACAATATTTAATTAAAATCACCCATGCCAGGCGTAGGACTCGAACTGCCAACCTTTCCTCAGCGAACCAAAGACGCTACCCAGCCGCTGCCGGGGTCAGCAGTTGTATCATTTAAAAGAAGTATTTTCCTCTACTGCTAATGCTAATCAGTTACGACATCTGCAAATTGCAGTGTTTATATCCTTGTCAGAAAACAGGTCAATGACAGCAATAGGCGCAATCTGAACCAAGTTTACATGTACAGTGCCCCTAACGCTCTAGGTCACAATAACTAAATAGCAGCATATATAAAGTATCGTTGATAAGGCCAAAAACCATGACACATGTGACAGAATACAGTTCTTTTCTCATTATCAAAGATTTGGAAGAATGTACAGTCATCGCTTTCTCTGAGAAACGCGCCTCACTGCAATTCACCGTTACTAAAAGATGGCATCGACGAACATCTGATTCAAGGAATTAGTACGGGTATCAAAACCAAGAACCCACACAAAGGGTGTAGCAGGTTGTTTATTTATTCCAGAGTTTTAGCGATGTAGCCATTAATAATAATAATAAAACTCTAGCCCGAATTTTTTTCCCTCCTACATCCTTATGGCGAATTCTATCTAACCTTTGCATTGCAACAATATCAGGATCGTTTCCGTCAAATGTGACTAAATTTTGTTAGATCGATTTTTTTTTTATCTGCTTAACGTCTCTCTAACAACAAGGTCTTAAGAGACGGGTAAGGATAGGGGGCAAGGAATGGGAAGGAATTCGGCCATGGCCTTCTGAAGGAAGCATCCCGGCATTTCCCTGGAGTGATTTGTGAAACCATGGAAAACCCAAATCTGGATGCCCGGACGGGGATTCGAACCGCCGTCCTCCCGAATGCGAGGCCAGAACGCTAACCGTTACACCACCATGCTGGGTGTTAGATCGATAGCAACGAATATAAAGAAGGAGCTGAGGTACTGATTATTCGCCATCCTTACGGTTGGTAAGAATGTTTTTTTGTTTTCGTTTAATAGCAAGTAGTTGCGAACAAAATGCTTTTATTTTTAAGACTTTGAATCATCGCCTGTGGCCGTCTCGAGAGTGGTCCTCGTCTTACTTGCTCCAGCACGAGTCAGGTAGTCGTGATTGACATTCCCGCCGGCAGCGTTAAAAAACCACTCTCTTCGCGCCTGTTCCCTGCCGTTTCCTGCTGGGAACCGGAAAGTTGAAACAATTTTAAGGTGACCGTAAACTGGTGGCGCTGCAGTTTCACTACAGTACTTCCGCCGTGACTGCTTCCGCAAGTCATCCGCGCGACTACAAGGGACTTAGATTAAACGGTCCCGTTTTCGAAACTGTTACGACTGTTACGAATTACATTTTTGTTTTCGAGCTGACAGGTTAACCGAAAAAGCCATCTCCTCTACGAGAATTTTGTGTTGGTTGTAATCCTACTCCTGAACGTCGAATAGTAGTGGTTTGATGACTATCTCTATTTCCATGTGTACGATGAATACCTCCAGTACCCAGTGACCCGGAGTGGTGGCAACCCTCAAGAGAGTTACGACATCATGACAGCTTTCCAGTGATGGAAATGTATTCACAGGTTACTGTTTTGTGTTCGAGGTTGTACGTTCAGTGTGGCGCAGGTCGCGTTTACACGATGCTAGTTGGCTGGAGCGAGGGTCCTGTCTTGGATGCGCGCGCAGCACTGATGGTCACTCTCCTCGTGACAACAGGCTCAATATAGTCAGTTGACTGATGATGTGGACTCGGTTCATGTGCAACTTTTGGCGTGCGAGCTCAAGAAACAAGATGGAGAGCCGTGAAACGGAAGCATTAAAATTTTCAAATCTGCGTGAAGATAAAGAAATTATGTGGAATTTTAAGAAAAAAAATATAAGAACAAGGATTTTAAAGATGCTGCTATTTAAAAAAAATGCCTTAAGTATATATATCCGGAAGGCGCAGGAACTTTGAGAGTTGTGTTTAGTGATATAAGCAACGCCAGGCCACTCCGTGGTTCGGATTCTACATTAAACTGTAGGTCCCGGAGGAACGGAAAAACTGCTACTCTTATTCAAAAACTCGCTGAGTCACGTAAAGCGTTTGTTTTTGTATATCCACTCTGTTACACATTTTCGACGTTTCTCGTAATTCAACGTTATAGTCACCAAATCAGCTACAATATTAATTTATTTCTTGTAATAGAGATATACCTTCAAGAAGGTCACATCGATCGATTAGAGAAACGTCATGACAGTGGACTGTATTCAGATTATTACTGGCATGCTAGTTCACTCTCCGGCCCCACCACCGACGGCCCTGCCTACTGTCGTGCCAGTCAACTCTCATCTTGTAAACGCGATCATATTGTTTGCGCTGCGAGTGAATGATGGGAGAGGGTGAACTCGGTGTAGGTACGTTCAGGCCTACTATTCCGAAAGACACCCGGACCGCCGAGTTTAACGCCTCCATCCTACGGTCGCATCGCCGTGAGCAGTGTCGTATGACCTCACTCCATACGCATTGCGGAGAAGTTTCGGATTTAACCCAAACTTTGGTGCAGTATCTGGTGATCGGGAACTGTGCACCACCTACTCTCCTAATCTGGCAAGTTTGTTGAAAATTTCTTGAAACAGCAGGACTTGAACGAGGAAACCCCGGCACCATCACGATGGCAAAACCAACTGAGCCAAAAGGGCGTCCCGTTCGAGTATCATCTCATCAATGAAACAGATTAGCACATATTATAAAGCTAATTATTCACGGCCGTCGGATTGGTTCCAATAAGGTAGAGTGTCACTATGAATAATACTGCCGACGCAACAGAAAGTATTTTTTAATGTAGCACAATAGTTAGACGGTGGGCCGCCAACGAAAGCAAATGCTATGAAAATACACTTTATCAGAAAATTTGTTTCTTCAGTGGAATTCAAGCTTACAGTGCAAAGGTTCATGCATGTGTGTGATATCCAGTGACATGCCGAGATATAATCACCGCCAAATGCACCACGCAACAGCTATAATCGACACGTCTAAACGACTTGTTAATTCTGAAGCACAACACCATTAACTGCAAGTGTTGTTGAACGTTTCGTATGGATGAAGTTGCCACGACAAACTGGGTTGTAGGGGCTTTTTCTTACTGATAAAACTCTTATTTATACCAGTGATGTCAAAGATACGGCCCCCGATCACAATGTGATACAGAAAGAAGAATCATGTTTTTTAGAGCATTTAGACTTCACTAGATTATAATAATTCAGTACATTTTTTTATTTGAATCTGGCCCGCCTACACATTCTAAATTTAATATACGGCCCTCTGCAAAATTGAGTTTGACACCTATGCCTTATACTGTACAGCTATAATGCAACAATATGCATCTCGGGAAAAATTATACTTAATATTTGTGATTAGTTGAGTTTTTTGGCTTTACACCTCGCCGAAGTCGATGTCGTTAGAAGCGCATGGTGCATTATTGTTTTGAAGCTAGATATTTCGGAGAAGCCGCCAACACGTAAGAATAAAGACAAAGGATACCTCGCTGTACGGCGATCGAGCATCTTTCTGAGTTCTCTATTATTTACGCACTTAGGCTCTTAAGCTCAGTGCCCGTCAGTTCTGACAGTTCCCTTAGGACTTTACATCGTATCAGTAATCCTACATTGAGGTTTAAGGTCTCCAGAACAACCGGTACGACTACAGAAAACCTGCCAAGTTCGACCTGCTAGGTAAAGTGTTTGGAAACCATGTTCACTGATTACAACCCGGCATCTTTCGATTATTATTTTCCAAGGAAATAGTAAAGAGAGCCCTGGAATCAACTTTCTGTGTTCTGCGAGGGAGTAAAAGTGTCGAGGGTCCAGTTTCCTTGAATACTCGACTAATCCGTAAATACTATCTCACCCACCTAGTTTACTTCTGCGTCCCGGATCCTGTTCCTAAAGCATTTGAGGTCGGCAGTGAGCTACGGCAATTGCAGTAAATGCAATGCATTCTCCAACACTGCGAAGGCTTTTAAACACTTCTGAATCATCCCCATTAAACTCGTTGGGCAACTGTAAAATCGATAAAATCAACATTTTAAGAACCGAATAAAGTTTCTGGGAGGAATTATAAGATAGAATTACGAAGAAATCAAGCAAAGGAAAAAAGTAAATATTTCCTTTTTTAAGAACGATTTTTCTCTTAAATAATTGTGTGCAGTGAGGCTAAAATGTTTTTTTCAATAGCTACGTCCCACTTCGTGATCGAGGTTATTGGAGGTGGTAGATGGTTGGCTCCAAGGAACGGGAAGGAATTTGGCCACTGCCTGTTTGACGTAACCATCTTGGCATTCGCCTGGAATGACACCATGAAACAATGGAAAACCGGAATCTGGCATGCCGGAGGGGATTCGAACCAGCGTCCCCCAGAATGGGAAAGCTGAAGTTATCTTCTCACCCACCGTGCTCCGCGAAAAGGTCTTTTCTTTAAAGAAACATAACTGACAGTGTTTGTGGGAGCGATAATGCATCTGGGATGGAATGATCTGCTTATTTGTCAAATGGTGCGCTAGGTCGTTAATTTGATGGAAGATGACCAGAAATCGGCATAGAACAAAATCCTTTGAGAAAATATTTAACGGATGTAGTATCTTAATCAAACTACTGAGCTGATTTTGAGGGGAGATTAAAGGTTCTTTATTTTTCACTCCCCTTGCCTCTGAATCCTGAGGCTTGTAACGTTCGAAGATGAGTAATGATTGCTTGTTGACAAAACGGAGAGTGACTAAGCGTAGTGTTAATGTGGCTTCGACAGCAGCAGCGTCCTTGGGTGTCGTAAACAATTAGCGTGTCTGCCGATGAGTCGTTTGTTTATTTATAGCGGTCCCATCCGCGTCCTTCAGCGAGGTTACCGGCACGCGTCTCTACCGGAAGTCGCAGCCACACCGGAAGTTGCGTCTCCGGCGGCTCGGCCCCTCTTTAAGACGAAGTCCGGAAACGGAAGTGCGCAGCCGGGCCTCCTGCTCCTCTCCCCCCAATCCCCTGCGAGCGCCGCATCTGGGTTAATGCCACTGTGCTCGCCCACCTGTTGATCGTATGCAAAGCGTGGCCGCCGCGTCTGCAATTTGCTATCGGTGCCGAAGGGCTTCCGTGCCAACCCCCTTCATTGGCTGACCAGCAACGTGGGCGAGGGCTACTTTCTGCAGCCACTGGCTGTGACGCGGCTTCAAGACGTCTCTCTTAGCTGGAGATGCACTGTTAGTGCGATAATTTAACCAACCACAGAGGTCCAATACATACAGTCTCCACAACAATCGCAACAACTACCAATAACGCATGGGACTACCCCATTCCGTTTCCTCCCATTGAATTAAAAACGGAGAATCAGATATACGAAAATTCCCTTCAAAAAGAGTAATAATTTTTAACTGCATAAACTTTTATCACTTCTAAAGCTGTTTATATAATGTGTACATCAACTAAGAGAACCATATGTTGTGTTTGATGGGTGCTTGATCTTGGCACCAAGTTGGATACCGTGTCAAGCAAAATTTAAAGGTTCTATTTTTAAAGTAAATTCCTATTTTAAAGAAAAGGATGAGTATAAAGCATCCGTCTCCAACACTACAATTAACTGTTGACTCTTTAGTTAACAACGACACTGGATACCAGCTTAGTGTGACCTGGAACTCGGTTATCAAAATGTCGAAGCAGCTATTCCTCTATATGGAGCAGAAGTGTGGATGACGTCATCACACTGGGTGCTCTTTTGCCTTCCACCGTTGCCGCGGTACCATGAAAGCAAATAATTATTAAAGTTATACCGATGGTTGAAAATGAGGGCAGAAGTGGACTCCATCGAAAGGTCCCAGAAATCAAACATTTATACGCGGCTGGAAACCAGACAACACTTTATTTGCTATAATTAATTGTTTACTGAACAGATATAAACCACCATGTCTGCCACATGATCGCGCCATTCATAATTATATATAAACTTTATTTCAAGAAGTATCTGTAGGAGTTATTCAACCTTTTTTTTAATACCAGTCAGATATAATGCTTTTCGAAGGGTATACTCTAAGAATAACTGGAATATATCAATAAAAAACACCAGCACTATAACAACAATAAGCGATATTTGTGATTCAATATAATATTACAGGTTGTAATAGCAGCTGTAACTGTTATAACTGTAAGCCAGACCAAATGTAATATTGTAGAATTAATTAGACAGTAAGTCAAAGTGTAATGGAACTATATGCCAAATTCTTTGCATGCAAATATTTTGTACAAATCTCAAAACACTATGTAATCAACAACGAAAAAATTAATATGTAGGGCCTAATTTAGTCACTAAGATATTAGGCTGTATAAATAAAGGGGAAAAAATTTGACAGTCTTTCATATTCTATAGTGCATTACGTGTGATTAAAACATGTTTTGATTTACTGCCACTGTCACATTCAAAACAAAAAATTTCTATTTTCTGATAAGATTTTACGGCTTATCGACGTCGAGGTCACATGACCCGTGATGGCAAGGAACGGGTAGGAATTTAGCGACGGCCTTTTGAAGACATTCACCTGTAGAGATTACGGAAAATTATGGAATACTGAAATCTTGTTGGTCTTGTCTGGTATCGAATGCGCTTCCTCCCGAATGCGAGGGCTGTTCAGTTAACGGCTCACTAAACAGGCTCGGAACCTACCACACCTGGGAACACAGCGCAACTACATTTTTGCAGCCCAAGTTAATTTCATTCAAAGCTGTCCCCAACAAATGTTTCTGCGTGGAATATTTATTTGGGACCACGTTTCGTCCTCTTAGTGTGGAGCATCAGGGTCGGCCAGTCATATGTTAATTATTCATACACGCTACTACTCTACAACAGCTGCCAAATCACCAGACAAAACAGATATTTCTAACATAGCATAACACAAAAATTACATCTTTAGAAAGACAGCAAACTGACATTACTGCAACAGAAAATAGCAAACGGTCTCTGTAAAGTAACCTGGTCACAATTATTTAAAATATTTGTGTGCTGTAGTCCACCAGTATTACTTATATTAATGCTACAGTAAGATTTGTTGTTGTTCATCATGTAATGCCAGGTACTGAGAGTTAAAGTAGAACATATGGCAGGATTCCTTACTGTGAAACATTTAATCTTTCGATACGCTTGCGATAGTAACTTTCATTTTCAAGCAAGAATATTAGTGGAGGGTGTGGTTACGTCGGACGAAACTTTGGCCAGCACTACAATAAACAAAAAGCATTAGGCACAAGGATTTTTACATTAAGAAGAGAAATTATTGATAACCATATTACTGACGTCATTAATTAATGTTGATAAAATTAGTTCAACATCATCAACAGCTTCACGACTATTTCACTATTTAAGTTACGCTACTTCCTCTAATGCCATATTACGTGCGCCACCAATAACTACATCGCCGACATATTCATATAATAATTCTAATTTTATGTTTTCGTAGCTTTACCAAGATACTAACAAAATGTAGTCTACTCTATATGTTACTTTATATCCCACATATTAAGGGCATACAGAAAGATTTGTTACAGACGAGTTTACCCTAACAGCATTATCAGCTGCAGGAGAATAGTCAGTTGGTAAGGTACTAAATACAAAGCAAAGTTTAATACATTTTGCTTTCGTGAATTCTCAGAATTTTTAGTAACGCTTTGAACATCTCTTTACTTGTATGTGATTCGTAATAAAGAGCAGTGCTCTCGATCTATGCAATTTTGCTTTACTTTTTATTTCTTACAATTTTTAAAATTAATGTTTTTCTTCACACCTATCTTGAAGCAAAACGTTTCTATAGCTTTTACTTTATCGATCGAATTCTAATTACCTTATTTAAATAACCGTCGCACGGTTTTTCGATTTCAGATTTCTTTACCAAATTTTTCAATCAGTAGACCACAGAAGGAACGAAATGTTTTTTTGTTTAAAAGCACCAGAAAGTTGAAACCATTAACAACTCACTATTGAACCAGTAGACAAATTTATAACTTTATGATTTAAATATCTGCAGACTGCATCATCAGCTGATGTAAGGGCAGACTATAATGTCTCAGCCTGTGAAATAACGAAACAACTTTAACAGCGTATTGCAGTGTAAATATTTCAGTTACAAGCGCTGAATATTGCGGGCACAATAATTAATTTGTATGAATATTTAATATCAAGCCAGTCAAATTGAACTTTTTTATTTTTATGTTTGACAGAAGGCGTTTCGCTTCATTCTTATAAGATCCTTCATTCGCTTTATCTTTTGAGTTTGCATTGTGGTATAGTTATAGAATTACTTAGGTTTTTCGTCATCTGGTTTTTAGCTTCATTTTTTCAACATAGATCAATTTTCTGTACATTTATTTTCAAACAATAAGTTGAGGTGATGTTAATTATTCATACAATGATTTCAATTACATTTTCAACAAGATATTGGACCAGTTATTCCATACTTACGTAATAACTTTCCGCAGTTGTTTACGAAAGTCCGATTTGTTTCCATGGAAATCCGTTTTCCTATTATTTAATATACCGCAGTGAGTGCTGATAACCTTTTTAAACAAGCTATTAGCTAATCCACAACCCTTGATAAAGAAGGTTACGAGGCGAAATGTAACATTCCTGATTCCTCGACAGTGCAGCGCGTTGTTTGCAGCGGAGACGTAACTACTGACGTAACCAGCTGAGGACACGATAAACCTTGTTTACTGTTGTCACAGGAACGCCAGACTATCAGAATAAACTGACCAATTTATGCGATACATCTCCTCTGTTTGTTTATGTAGTTTATGCGTTTTGTGAGAGCTGTTTTGTTGGACTGGTTATCACATCGCTCTAGTTAGTCAGCGATCGAGGTTGGTGTTCTGGAGGACGCGGCATTGATTCCCGGTTCAACAATCCAAATTTCGTTTTCCAGTGCATATCAGAGATTACTGAGGGGGGGAGGGGGATTAAAGGCCTTGAAGGAATCGTTTCTTCCTGCTAATAATAATAATCATTGGCTGGGATATTCCAGAAGGGTCCGGCCGCCGATTGAAAGAATTTTTATTGGTCACGCATGCGCCTCTATCGTGGCTACCTTAACTTACCCCGGTAATCCTACTGGGTATAGGGGACCTACAGTTTAACGTGAAATCTAAGTGACGGAAGCTTTTGGCGTACCTCACATTACACAGGGGTGAAGGTTGATATAAGCGTCCATCAAAATCCCTGCCATGACACCAATTCGTACCCGAGTCCTTTCGATTTCCAATCAGAAGTATTAACCACTTTTATTACTTTCGTATTTTTTCTTTTTCTTCTAATTTCTCCTCATATCTACGAACGAAGATAGGATAATAAATTAAGTTTATTATTTTTTGTTGTAAAAATAAACAAAATCTTCTTCGATAGATGTGAAAATACAGCCAACCAGTTGCATCAGTCAGGCTTTTAGTCTTACTAATAGCCTGAGTGATGCAACTGGTTGGCTGTATTTTACATCTATCTATTTACCGTTGCTTAGAGCAGTGTGTTTAAAATCATAAAATCTTCTTCTTTTCTATCATAATGTAATGAACACCAAATTAAGCAGAAAATAAATTATAATAAATATTTATTCTCTTCGTCTTCTCCGAATAATGATGTAGGTGAAAATAATAACAATTTTTAATTTGTAGGCTCAGAAAGTATCGATGTTGTTGTTCTGTCAAATCATTGTCTCGTAAACACTGTTTGTACTAGGTAGGGCATTATGACAAGCAGAAAGCACGAAAAGTTTTCGTTATATTTCTTCCGTTGAGTTATTTTTCTGCGAAAATTTGTTAAGCTGTACCCGTAGTTTTCGATGGATGTCTCTCCTGGGTGTATTTTGTCAACAGCCAGGAGGGGCACTTGTCTTAGTAGTAGGATATATTATCGTATCTGGGGTTAATTTATTATTGCCAGCTTGCTTTTTGTCCACCTCCATATATCAGGAGGTTCACATCCTAACAGTCGGTGTTGTTTTGTGTCTTGCAAGTTACAGATTAAGCACATAGCAGAGGAGCTAAGTCACAACTCAAATAGTTTATCGTTGGTACAGTACATATCTTTGCGTATACAACTCTGTTCTACTTGGAAAGGCATTACTGCTGACAACTGACTGTGGATATTCTCATTTATTTATTCCGAGTCATTAACCACTGGTCCGCCAGACCGCTCTGTAGGTTCGTTGCTCTTCCTACACTAATGGCTCACAGGATTCACATTAGTTATAACAAGCAAAGGTCTTTTAACCAAAATGTTAATGTTACCATTGAGTTTATAACAAAATGTTACTATAGAAATAAATCCTCAAATCAAATAGATTAGAGAGTAATAGTACCTCGCTTACGATGGACACACATTGTTTTTTGACCTCTGGGAATCTGTCCCATAACAAGCGAGCGATTTAGCTCTTGAAACTGTAAACACCTCAAAATATTTGAGAAGCAAGATGTAGTGGAATGAACACAGGAACCTCGCAGTAGGAAACGAAAATACCACATAGAATTTCAAGGTTCTAAAGAAGTAGCGTATAAGTTTATGATTAGAAAGAATTCGTAGAATGTAGCAATGAACGTTGTGATTCAACGCCGAGAACGATAAGAAACACTAGAGAAGTTCATAGAAGGGTAGTACTTTTTGTGATTGGTTGTGACTGCGTGGAATATAACGCGGGGGTGGCGTCGGACCTCGTACCGTAGGGACCAGGGCAGTTGCTAGGGTCGGCCAGGTCATGGATGGACTTCCCTAGCGTTGTGTTTGACCTGTGTTGTCCTTAATACAGAAAATGATACTAACGAAGGCGAAAACATTAAGACCTGCCTAATAGCTCATTAGTCCACCTTTGGAATGGAATACAGCAACGATTCGTGTGCTCCGAAACACTTGTGCCTGTACCAGTATTGTACTCCGCCGTCAGATCTGTCACAAGTCGCGCCGTATCCTGCTTTACAGAGCAGGCAAACCTCCGAGATCCACGTTGTTATGAGGCGTGGACGTTCACCACCTTGTCGCCTATTCGTGATTTCAGCGTCCTTCAGCCACTTTCCAATGATGCACACAGGGCCGGCACTAGGATAAACCGGCCCCGGGTAAGTGATCTTAGGCCCCCCCCCCCCAAAAAAAAATATTTTTACTTTACACTTTGTTGTTGTTGTTGTTGTTTTTTTTTTTTTGTAAATTCAGAAGATTTGAATACAAAAATGTTCAAAATTATTGGTGCAGTTTTGTGTGTTGATTTCTATTTATTTAGGCACCCAGGCCGGTGGGCCCACTTTGGTGGCCCGGGCCCCGGGTACTTTTGCCCCGCTTAACCTCCCCTAACGCCGGACCTGGATGCACATGCACACTACAGTAGTAGGCCCAGATTTCAGGGAATTCTGTGACAATCTGGTACCAGATATTTCCGAAAACTACGAAGAACTTTTCCAATCCATGCCATGCCGAATCGCTGCTGTATTCCGTTCCAACACTCTACTGAGCAAGTGGTCTTAATGTTCAGGCTCATCGGTTTATGTACTTTGCACGCTTTTAGAAACATTAACACTGTTGAAATGGCTGATCTGCTAATGTTTAAAATCAATTTTTTGTCCTTAAGCAAATTAACTAAATAGGACCTACTGTAAGAAACTGATACTTATCACCAAATGAACCATTTTGGTGCTCGATTAGCCATTTACCGTGACTTTTGTACAATTCGCTGTTGATTGCACGTGTTTGCGTCATTATCAGAACTCCGGTGTGGGCTTTTCTCCCAGAGAGCGTTGGCCCCGAGGTGACAGCAGGTGCTGTGGCTGGTCGTTAACATTCCACAGATACTGTGACACACATATCTCCTTTGTCACAGCATCGCTGGAGGAGGACGCAAATATTTACGGCAGCGCCCGCCTCGCAACCGAACAAAAAACAAACAGAGACAGACTTCCGTCGACGAAATCTATTGGCAACAGTTTGCTTCGCCTCGTCTGTATCAACAGAAGGAAATTGCCTCTACTGATAAACTGTATTCTTTGGTGTCTTCCAAAGTGCTGGTCCTAAAGTCTTCATGTTGAATAAGTGATCATTCCACAGTTTGGTTTTAAGTATTAATTTTGCCTCCCATTCGCCGATACGCATCAGTCTCTTCACCTTCTATCTATTACATAACGAGATTTTCTCTAAGCTTTTTTCAAATACAACAGAAACTCTTCTAATTTTGCAGACCAAACCCTTACGCTCAAATACACGTCAAGTTAGTACTTCAAAAGTGATTACCTTTGATCCTAAAAACCACTTTATTATCTTTAAAATATCATTTTTTTATTTTTATTTTTAGAATCTGTAAAATACAGTTTAGGTTTGAATAGACCAAGAAAGAAGTAACAATGTCACGTCTTCATGATATGTGACTCCTCGTTACTTGTCGCTAAAAATTCATATCTTATCAGTTTTAATCTCTTTCAATGCAGTTTTGGTAAAAATCAATGATTGATAACTCCTACAGGCAGACATTAAACAAAGAGGGCATTTACTTACCACAAGCTGTCTGCCAACTACGAACTGTTCTAGTATCGTCACGATAACCACGCTCATTCGCTCACACTTACTGAAAATATAAGAAGGTTGATCACACTGCGTGCAACACCTAAATGGAATCGGTGCACACCTGGATGAAGAGATGCGTTACTCAGTTGATTTCCTCCGTGTTGCTAGAAGTCATAGTCCCATATTTCCTCCTCACATAACACTTGCACAAACACAGTGACACAAACCACTACAAAGAACATCTTCAACCTTACCACAGATATTCTCTCAATTGAACTGAATATACATGCGCTGAAACGCACACTTGGGTGGTAATTATCCCTTTCTTCTTATTTTATTTCATTTTATTATAACGTTATATACTTTGGGTACAAATTCTTCCACCCACCTACTCTTGCCGTTCACTAATTTTTACTTTGAATTTGTTCAGCGTTTTTGGCAAATCATTCATCACTTTTCTCGCTAATTTATTCCAATCCCTAACTCCCTTAACTAGAAAAGAATGTTTTCTCAGTACCTCATGCATGAAATCGAATGCTCATGGTCAGCTCATATTTTCAATGCATTACTCCTTTTTTTTTAAATCATGGCTTTACGCCTCGTCGACGTCGATGTCATTACAGGCGGTATGGGATTAGGGACAAGGAACGGGAAGGAATTCAACCATGGCCTTTTTGAAGGAAGCATCCCGGCATTCGCCTGGAGTGATTTGGGGAAGCCATGGAAAACCCAAATCTGGATGCCCGGACGGGTATTTGAACCACCGTCCTCCCGAATACGAGGCCAGAACGTTAACCGCTCACCCATCACGCTCGGAGCATTACTCCTAATTCTCCGACCAATATCTTTCGGCTCTTCATCAGCAACAAACGCCTCTGTACACTCCCATGACTCTCGTCACCCTCCTCCTGTCTTCCAATCAATCCCGACCTAGCTCAGTGGTCGCATGTGTTACTGACCGGATTCTGCGATCATTTCCACAAACAAATCTGGCTGCTCTCCTTTACGTGCCCTCCAATTTCTGTATTTGATACCGAAAATGTGTGTCCCAAACTACAAAACCATGTTCAGGCAATGGTCTGACCAAAGTTTTGTAATCCCAATCCCTCGCTTGTCTCGTCTATTCTCTCATCAGCTTCTCCAGTAAATGAAAGATTTTGTAACCTTTTCCTACCACCTTCCCAACGTGTACTGGACAGTTGAGTTTATTATCAAATGTTAGAATTATAGAGAAAGATAGAGATTAGAATATATGAAGCAGATAATTGAGGCCGTGGGTTGTAAGGGATATGTAGAGATGAAGAGGGTAGTGCAAGATAGGAAGGGATGGAGGATTGCATGCATCAAACCAGTCGATTTCGACTGACGACAGCAAAAACAAAACAAAAAGTCATTTTATTTACACACTTCAAGCCTTCAACGAGCAATTCTGTTCCTTATAATCGTAAATAATGTTTAATTCCTTAATCAATAGACATAAACATTTTTAAAAAATAGTTCGTAAATTTAACATGATCGACTAGTGACACGAGAGAGCATAGTCATTAAAGATTTACGTCTCTGATACACTCCATTGGTTGTCCAAAAACGTTGGTCTCCCTTGCTTAGTTGCATTATCATCACACATCGGTAGCAGCAACAGGAGGGAGTTACATTGGGATTGGAGCGCTTTGCACTGTGGTCTGTATGCAGAGTTTTTTTATTATTATTAATCATGGCATTCGGTCTATCAACCATACGGCCAGCTTTAATAATTACATTAGTGTTTACATTTGCTGTTTGACTTTTTAAATGAATGTAATCAAGCCTTATTTCACATGGCTTATAAAATTAATCAGTAATACAATATTAGTACCATGAGATGACAATTACAATTCCATAGCTTTTCTTACCCAATACAATTTGTAAATCCTATAGAATAACATTCTGGTTGAAGTACGAGTTGTACTTGGTGTGCACAATAACATTTAATATAATAACACTTGGCTTTTATGGTAATTTCTTAACAGCTAATGTACAGTATCCATCGTTACATTTAGTACAATTATAAGTAAATTGAAAATAATAATAATAAATATATATATACATACACACATACATACGTACATATATACACACATATACCCATACATATACATACACACATACATATATATACACATACACTTCAATAAAAATCTATTATTTTTATAAATGCTTTGCATTAAAGGGAGATATCTGCCTCTCTTAAATAACGAGCTATCGCTCCGTACACATCGTGTCTTCCCTCTCTCAACAGGATATCTACCGATGTTGGAAGTGGGATTTTGAGCTTGACCAGGCTGTTGTATAATTTGTTTTGTAGGGTCCGATAGAGGGTGCATGCTAGTATATGATTGAGATCTGCTATTTCTTCTTGATCTGTCTGGAAAAAAGGTGACTGTATGACGCCGATTTTATGAAGATGTTTTGGGTAGCAACCGTGTCCAAGTCGCATGCGTATTATGGATGTTTTGAATCTTTTGCCCAATTTAGAGTCTTCAAACCATGGTTTGGAAGGTATATGGTTTTTTTTTTAAATTTATTTTATTGGCCTTTGGTCCTGCCGACCATATAGCCATCTTCTAGTTTTACAATTCTTATATACATTTCAGGCTTGTTATCTTTACTTCCTTTTACAACGTGATGCTAAAGTTTCACAATTCTTTGTAAGTTGACACATGTCTGTAGTTGTGATTTACATTTATATGATGTTTAACTATATTTATTAACTAAATGGCTCTTACCTATATTTCCCTAAATATCTATATTAATGCCGTTTGAGCTTTTATATATATAATAGGAAGTATACTTCCTCTGTTATTGTTATGTTTATACAGTTTAAACGTTTTAAACAAGGTTGGATTGTACATAGTTATTTACATAACAGAGGAGCTCAATTCGGTTAATACAGAATATACACAAGAGTGGTGGTTTAGAATAAACATTGTTTGAATTGGCTTTACCGTGTTTTCCCCTAATCTTTACTATTATTGTTTGTCTTGTTTCTTTTGTAATGAATATATTGATGTGAGGCCTTGCATTGTAAATATCCATATATTACACACTCATATGAGCTAACCGTCGTTATGGTTGCTTGCTACGTTTTATACATTACAATTTAATGTTTGCTTCACTAAGGAAAATAGCAATCGGCTTGTATACATCTTGTCGTTTTGAATTGAGCAGGACAGGTACGGAGACGGAAACGGGAATTTTAATCTTTACCAGACTTGTGTATAGGTTTTTTGTGGGTAACAGATTGCGGCTGCAGGCCAGGACTATGTGATTTATATCTGATATCTCTCCTTGGTCCTCCGGACAAAACGGGGAGTGTTCCACCCCGATATATGGCGTTGGATTGATGAATAATACGTTCCTTTGATTGTTTGTGTTGACGTCCATAATTCTGACCATTTGTGGAAAACTTCTTTCCGAATGATTGTTATAAAGTCGGCGTGCGGCAGCCGGGTATATTGTTGCTCTCCGTCCGTAGTACTTTCCTTGGCCAGTTGATCTACCTTTTCGTTATACTGTATCGCCGCGTGTCCCTTGATCCATAGTAAGTGCACTTTCTTTCCCTCAACGGTAGCTGAGTACTGTATGCAGAGTGGCGCTTTCCGCTACCGCACACTGCATATGCAAACTCGACACAGTGCCTAGCATTCCGCCCTTGGGGCGCCAGCGACCCAGACGCTCACGAACTTAACCGCGAATGCTAATCGCTCATTACCGAGTAAACAGCTCTGCTGAGTGGATAGCTCTGGAAGGTTTGTTGACACTCGCCATTCACCGTGCTTTCAAAGTGTCCTCAGACGCGCGGACAGGCCTATTTGTTTTGTGCTGTCATTGGGATGTTTGCTAAACTGGTCAGTGTGGCGCCGCACAGTGGACCGGAGACGTTACGTAGTACCACAGGACTAGGATCCTCGCATGCCGGCTGTTCTGACTGCAGTTTTTAGGCGGTTTCACGAAGGAGAATGCCACATATCCTACACATCACATAAACAAAAACACACTTACAAGGACACCTCTGACATCAAACGCTCGGAACCGTCTGAAAACATGCTTAGAATATTACAAGCGATCATAAACAAAACAGTGGTGTGTGTCATTTCCATCCAAAACGTTGCGGTCTACCTCAAGTATCACACTGATTTTGTAAGACTACAATATGCCAAACCACAAGTGAAGATACATGATCGTTATTTCATCACGAAACTTCATTCTGTGATTTACAATGAGTTTGCTGCACATACGTATAAGCCTATGTTGCAATATGCTTGGCAAAAGCCAGGTTATGAGATTGAAATACCAACATCATCATTTAAAAATGTAATTAGCGTGGCTTTTGATATTAGACTGCAGGAATGCGAAAGTGATTTGGAATGTGATAACGTGGCTTTAGGGAGGCGTGCACATTGTTCTCTTCCACTATGTTTTAACCACTTCTTCGAAATCCCGCTTCTGCACTTTGAGGATTACCATAAGCACAATCAGGTATGTAGTACTGCTATATATGCGTGTTTTGCGCTATGTTAAGTACTTTAAGCAGAGAGTTTTTGGCACTGTTGATTGAAAATGTAATAATACACCGACATAATTGAATTACGTATAATTTCCTTCATATAGTGTTGATATCTTGTTACTTTGTTTCTCTCTCTTGAAATGTTGCTTGAGGTAGAATGTAACGTTTTGCATGGAAATGACACACACCACTGTTCTGTTTATGATCGGCTGTTATTCTAAGAATGTTTTCGTGCGGTTCCGAGCGTTCGAGGTCAGGGTGTCCCTTGTTAATGCAACCAGAAATAGTTAAAAGTTTTGCAGAAAGATGTTGGTACAACTTTCCTCCCCGGAAGACGTCAGGTGCAGTGGAAAGACAACCAAATCCCAAACACATCGCAACCTGAAAAAGCCAATCCCGCGATAGTAGGACCAGAGCAAGCAAGAAAATCAGGATGTTGGCTAAGCGACGAGAAGGAGTGTTACGATTAATGACCTTTCGTATTACGATTGTTAGAATGCGTTTAAATCACGGCATATTCCCATAGCATTTACTACGCTTAAATATAATAAATTCAGATATCTGTGAATGCAGCAGTTCCGAAATAGGTGATATAAACCATATAGTTTTCTCATGTCACAAATATAAAGCCCACATGCCTATTTTGTTATTATTATTTTGTATTTTGCTACATAGGTCCTACAGCCAACTCAGTGTGATAATCAAGACTTTTCCAGTTTCCTCAGTACATCATTGCTACTAAGTATGAACACCACAGGATGGACAGGACATTCACACAGACTCACGCCCGCGGTCGGACTCGAACCAGCGACCTTCGGTACGTGGAGCCAGTGCCCTAGCCCCTACTCCACCGAGGCCGGCTAGACTGGAATTCTTTACACATCTAAACAACTTCAGAATACCTTTCCCGACAAGTATTTGTTGTCTACAGCACGTTAACTATGAGGTTATATATAAATTGTTAGCGGGGTTTATAAAAACTACAGATATTAAGATTTAGACAAATAAGTTTTTTTTATGATGTTTTAATTTCTGTGTGTGTATATAAATATTTAGTTTTATAAAGATAGTACTATTAAGTTGTAGATAAAAATATTCTTTAAATTTAAATTATGCTGTTTGTATATATGGATAAAGAATCTTATAAAAAGTAGACTATTTCTCAAATAAATGGAGACATGATTCTTAAGACTTCCGCGGATGTCTTTGTTCAATACTAATAGACTTTCGGGTTATTCCGCGTTGTTTATTTCATTATTATATTATTTTATTCATTAGCTGAGCGTTCGGATGGTATCCTCCAGCCTTCGTCAGAGATACTGTTTATGTTGACATAGCAACGAGCGCCAAGCATCGCAGAGGAATAGGCCGCTATCTTCACTGATGTTGTTCGTATTCTTTAAATTTTCTGCTTCCTCTTTCACACATTGAGGCCACCACTGGTCTTCTAACCACAGCAGCCTCGTGTCTTGAAATTTTATTTCATGCCCGGTTTTAATGGCATGGCGAACTACGGCGGTTTTACTGTATTTATGGTGGCGGATATGTAGCTATAGTAAGGAGTAAAAGTTATTGGTCATCTTAATTCTTGATTTCATAGACATATATGCATTTCATGATTAATAAACTTTCGTGTTATGCCGCGTTATTTATTTCATTACCTGAGCTTTCGGTTGGTATCCTACAGCCTTCGTCAGAGATACTGTTTATGTTGACATAGCGACGAGCGCCAAGCACTGTGGCGTAGAGACAGTAAAACCGCCGTAGTTCGCCATACCATTAAAACCGGGCATGAAATAAAATTTCAAGACACGAGGCTGCTGTGGTTAGAAGACCAGTGGTGGCCTCAATGTGTGAAAGAGGAAGCAGGAAATTTAAAGAATACGAACAACATCAGTGAAGATAGCGGCCTTTTCCTCTGCGATGCTTGGCGCTCGTTGCTATGTCAACATAAACAGTATCTCTGACGTAGGCTCTAGGATACCAGCCGAATGCTCAGGTAATGAAATAAACAACGCGGCATAACCCGAAAGTCTATTAGTACTGAACAAAGACATCCGCGGAAGTCTTAAGAATCATGTCTCCATTTATTTGAGAAATAGTCTACTTTTTATAAGATTCTTGATCTATGTATAATGATCCTGTACAACGACTTGTTTACCTGTACTATTTTTTACTTATTTGTTCAATGCCCTGGATTTTCTGTGTATAAAGCTATAGGCTGTATAATGACATTTGGAGATAAAAAAAAAATATATTGCAGCGATATTCGTCACCTGAAATAGGAATGGCGTCCCCATCCGAGCATCCAGATTTGGGTTTTCCATGGTTTCCCAAATCACTCGAGGCAAAATGCTGGGATGCTCCCTTCAAAAGGCCATGGCCGAATTCCTTCCCATTCCTTGCCCCCCCCCCATCCTTTCCTGTATCTAAAGACCTCGCTGTTAAGAGACATTAAGAAGTTAAAAAAAAAGAAAAAAAAAGAAAAAAAAAGGAATGGCGTAACATCCGAAAGCTGAAATAAATACTTTCGGAAAGTGCAGAACATAATGCTCGGTGGCCGATACAAACTAAAGGTAGGTAGCCGGAGAAAAAAAGTAGAAAAATTCTGTTATTTTTTATATAAAAAAATGAGAAAATGGCATTTAGTTTATTTTGCCAAGCAACCAGCTCCAGTTTTTTCTATTATTACAGTTTATATTTTTAACATTTAAAAGCTCTTCAAACATACAATGGGGTGAATAATACATATAATTCCCTATTAAAAGTGCCGCTGCCTTAGGTTCGACACGAAACGGTGACCCTCCGCACGTAGCACTAGCTGTCTTACCCCACCACTACTGTGGCTAACCGCTCCTTACTTGAAACCACATTAATTTTCTTCCCTGAAGGCACAATGTGAATTTGAATGTACCACAACGCCCTTATCCAACGATAATGGAGGTACAGACTAGCTGTTGGAGAAAATCTTGGTACAGAGATATGAATCTGGTAGAGTCAAACATCGGAAAAGCCTAAATAATTTGAACTACTAATAAACAGTTTAGCAGTATAGCATTTTGGAAACATATTAAATGCAAACTGAATTTTTAGTAACTATGAAAAAAATTTAAGGATTACGAGTACTAAATGCTTATGAGACTGAATTTTCTCTATTACATTATCTGTTGTTGTTTCGCTATCTTTGATGGTAAGTCTCGAAAACGGAAGGGAAAATATTGTAGATTCTGCAATTAGAAATGAGCAGACAACGTAACTAAAAATATACCATGAAAATATTTTCAGGGAGCTAGGTATGTTAAAATAACGTCAAAGGCATTACTACGGATGTATTAAATAGATACGCGATTAAACCATAACTTGATATAATATTTAGACTGAGTCTGGAAAATTGCTGTACGCCAGAGGACTACAAAAGTGCCATGTAGTATCGGAATATGAAAGAGGAATGAGAAATAGGATTGATATTAAAGGTTAACTGATTTGACCTTAGTGCCAGGTATTTTGATGGAAAGATGGATATAAAGCTACACCAGGAACATGTGCGAGGAAAGAAGTTCGTCTGTAATCCAACAAGACGAGTGTGGGAGAGAAGTTAATTAGGTAAATATCGTGCAAGGAAGGCCGTACTGACAGCGTATCACGGAGCAGTGTAGGTTAGCAGTCACGCCACAGCATTTGGGATAACGCGGGTTCAATCAAACATCCACCCGCCGATTCAGATTCCGGTTTTGCACGCTTTTCCGAAAACACTCAAGGTGAATGGTTCAAAAGGCTATGGCCAAGTTGCTACCCTGCCTTCAGCCCTCAGCCCTCAGCCGTCTATAATGACCTTGACGTCAACGAGGCGTAAAGCACTAGGGAAGAAAAAGAAAAGATAGTGTACCACTGTGTCGCTGCAATGCAAATGGTGGTAAATAATATTAAAAAAACAATGGAGTAAATCAAAAAATGAGTTAGGGGGCAGTGTTAGAAAAATGGTTCAAGTGGAAACATGTGTGCAACAGGATAACGTATTGAGATTATTGTTTTATTACAATGTGTGGTTTATAGTTAAAAATTGCTTTCAGATGATCTAATGAAATTAAAAGGATACTATACTGCGAAAAGCTACGAATGGTATCTAACCGGACATTTCACCTAACTAGGTTGATTAAGATGCATTGAGGGCGATGGCTAAACGAGATATACAGATTCAAAAAAGGTTTTGTACATTTATGAGGTATAGAACATATTGCTCGTTCAAGCATGAAGTGTAAATAGCTTCCTATATTATTTAGTGGTAAAGGTATTTAAGCAGTACACATTGTATCCGATCAAAATAATGAATCCATTACTCCATTTGATTCAATTTTTAATTAATTACCTAGAGCTTACCGGAAATTTGTCAGATTTCGGCTATCTAGTTACAAGTAGGAAACTTAAAAGTAACAATTAAAAAAAAAAAAAATCAACTCGATTATGAAAATCAATAGTCAGCAAGAGAACTTTACACCTATGAACATTAAAATAGGGTACATAAGTCCATTCCACATATACTTTTTGGATTTAAGTAATTTATTTATTCATTTTTTCCCTGTGGCAATTATGAACTTACAGAAATGGAAAACACTCATAATTCATATGAAATAGCAGAAAAATGTAGGTTGCACCAATTTACTTGCTTATCGACCTGCTGGATAGTTCGTCTTGGCGAGCAGAAGTAGGTTGCATCGTGACATAACACGGTTGAGTGGTCTATATCTCAATAGGCTGCTGGAGCTAGAGCTGTAGCTAGCAGAGGTTAAAGCAATTAGAGGACACAATTCACTGTTGCCAACATGAAATGGTTCTTCTCAGGGCCAGCAGTGATTGCTATGGCGAAAAATACTCGACACGCACACTTTAAAAATTATACAAATTTGAGCAGAAAATTGAAGTAATTTATAACCTGCAGACAGTAGCCCACACTTTAATCGAGCTGAGAATGTGGTGGAATAGTGAAGGTTTCATTAGATTCTGACACTAAATGAGCATTATTTTTTCGTTTATTTACATTTGTTTCGAAAGAAAATTGTATTTACTAATATTTTTATTTATTTCATCACTATTTTTTTTCTCTTCACAGCACTAATTACGATCAAACATGCTATTAACTCCATCCTACCTTGGGTAGCGAATACAACAGAATAAACATCTTGTACGTCAGTCGTCTGTTAAGATAGCTGAGAAGGTGAGTCTAGGCGTATGACAAGTTACTCTGGCTGTTGGGGTGCCGCCACGTGGGCCAGGTGTCGGAGAACACCACGTGTTGCTGCAGACTCGCACGTGCCGGTAATGGCCGCCGCTTCCTGGAGCAGGAGACAGACTCCAGCAGCAAAAACAAGGAGGAGTCTCGGCTGGGTTCAGTGCCTCCCTACACAGCTGTCGACTCACTGCGCTAAATAGTAAATGTTCCATCCAATTCCCCAAGGGGAAAGGGAAGCGTTTTATGTTCTTTGCCTTGTCTGATAACATTACTTGAAGGTAAAGGTTATTGTAGTGTATCTTTAGACGTCTATTAAAACAAGTCAGTCACGGCATTGAACTAATCTTACAGCGATAACAAATAAAGAAGTAATTAATTCAGTTTTTTTGTCTCTTTGTGTGAGGCCTTTAACTACCGAGATGATTAATGATCTATTGACCTTGGACTTGGACTTGCAACTCTGACGCAAGGGCAACACAGCAAAATCTCCTCAAGGCAACAAAATGTCCCCAGCGCTGCAGGGTGGAAATTTTGGAGCCATGAACCATAACAAGTGCTTTGTAACAGAGTTAGAAGGCACAGGCATACCATGTTCTGATATACAAGTTTCCAGTGTAAGTAGTTTATTGACTTATTCGTTTCCTTAAAGGAAAAGATTCATAACCGTCCCGGTTAAAGAAAAGCTGTCGAAATCAATTCATGGTACGCTGCACACTACTGAATATATTTTCATTATGGCAGGTTACTTCTCTTCGGATCTATCACCGCAAGGCCTTCACGTACTCAAAATGTCAGCTGAACATATTAAACAACGTTAGTATTGTGTTATTGGAAACTAAAAGTCACGTGGCACTAGATCATTTTTTGAATCCAAAATATTTCGGAGTTGTGATGGATCGTCCTTTCATTTACGAAAAGCACTGCTTGAATACAAAAAACAAAGTTTCAACCATCAACCTTCGGAAACACATCCCGAAGTGCTCCGAACATCAGTTGTTGCACTATGTAATTCTGTGGCAGAATATGCCTGCCCCGTTTGGTACAAATAGGCTAATGACAAACAAGTAGAAGTAGAGCGCTACATGAAACATGCAGAATTATTTCGGCTTCTCTCAGAACCACATCAACTGAGAAACTACATGATCAGGCAGGAATCGTTCCCCATGATATAAGACGCTGTAAAGTTGGAAGGACATAAGGTTTCTCAAAAAGCTGATCATCCATTATTCGCGCATAAACTCACCAAACAAAAGTTGAAATCTAGGAAATGTTTCATGAGGACGGCAGCTCCATTAGTGCCGATTGTTGCTAGGCTCACTCTGTGGCTAGCACGATTGACTCGTGTAGATCAATGGTTACCTATTGTAGAGGCGCTACCCACAGAGGGCAATCTAAACTGGAAGATATGCCAGAGCTCTAAACAGGTTGAGGTGTAGGCTGGACAAAGGATAATTTAATTTAGCAATATGGCGCTATATGGAAGATCCTAATACTGCGTGTGAATGTGAAGCAGAACAGACCATCCTGCATGTATACAGTTACCCGCAGGGCCCACCAACCTGCACTCTACAAGACCTCTTAACGCCAGTGACAACGCTGAACAAGTAGCTGTCTTTTGGTCATCCGTGATGTTTAATCTTTGGTGTTGATTGCTATCCTATTTTTACATCTTTCTGTTCTGCTCTTGTTAATGCTGTTGTTTTTGTTTTCTGTTATCACTCCGTTTCTTCCTTTCTTGCGCTAATCTCTTCATATCAACACTCAACACACCCTTTACCATCTACGTCTTCAGTTATCTGCTTCATATGTCCTAATCTTTGTTTTTCCAATGCACTTCTTTCTTTCAACTATTCCCTCCACTTACATTTTTTTTTTACTTATGGCTTTACGCCTCGTCGACGTCGAGGTCATTAGAGGCGGGATGGGACTGGGGACAAGGAACGGGAAGGAATTCGGCCATGGCCATTTTGAAGGAAGCATCCCGGCATTCACCAGGAGGGAAATCATGGAAAACCAAAATCTGGATGCTCGGACGGGGATTCGAACCGGCGAGCTCCATAATGCGAGGGCAGAGCATTAACCACTCACCCACCACGCTCGGTCTATACTTACAAATTAAACGATACCACAAATCTTAAAATAGAAACCACCATCCTATCTCTTCTTTCTTTAAGAGTATTCCACAAACTCACCTACCTTCTACAAAACACGTTCATTTCGTACTTTATCTGTCCACCTAATTTGCAGCATCTTTTTATGGCACCACGTTTCAAAAGCTTTATTTTTCCTTCTTTCTGGTATCGGTATTTCCTAACTCCATTCTTTGCTAGCAAAAAGTGCTGTGCCTCACACATAGAGATTAAAAACGTTCCGAGTACTAGATCAATATTTGAAACTATGAAGGCCCTTTTTGTTGTTTGTCTACTTTAAACATCATTCCTGTTTCGGCCATCAGTTGTAATTTTACTTTCTGGGTTTCACAATTCACTTATTTCTCCTATAGCATCCGATACTATTTTTATATTTAATCTACTATTACTACTATCATTTCTGCTACATCTCGTCAGTTTTGTATTGCTTTGGTTTTATTTAGACCGAAATCTTCCCTCAATATTTTGTTCATGCTATTCTGTAACTTCTTAATAGCCTGCTTAGTATTCTGCTAACAGAAAATTGTCATTAGAAAATCGTAGCATGCTTACTTTTTTCTCCTTGTACATTGATGCCACATTGAAATTCTTCCTTTTGCTTCCTTTATTGCTTCCTCTACATACAAGGTCAATTTAATGGACGACCTTGTCTCATCCCCCATTATCATTGTCATAATAACTTTAATCTCTGAGCAGGTTGTAGTACCGCCTGCAGCAGTGGTTGTTTGGCAGGATGCAGTGAGGTGCGTAGCACTCGTTGGCTGAGCGGGCGGCTTCCTGCTGGTGCAGACGGAATGGCCTCCTTGATGGACGTCTTCCGCAGGCTGGCGGGTGGGCTACCCCGGCCACTACCAGACACCAACACAGCAAACCATAAACAGCTGCAACGACTCAAAGAAAATCGACTGCGACTGCCACTGAGCACATGCTACGTCACAATAGTCCGATATTTCGATTATGCTTTCGCCTTATTCTATGATTTAAAGATCAAAATGCATTAAAAGTATAAGTACTTTTTATTACAATATATATATATATATATATATATATATCATAGATGGTTAATGAACGATTTCTTCTTCTTCTTCTTTCGTTTCACCCTCTTTGGGCTACGAAGAATCAGTCACTTCTTTGCATGCTGTTCCTTCCTTTGCGCCCAGTATTTCTTCATCCTCTCGGACCTCCTTTTTCTCTCCTCTTCCGAGATTTTTACTTTATTTTAAATTTTTCTGGGAACCTTATCTTTTCATTTTTATATCTTATCTGCGCTGTTCTATCAAGTAATGACTTTTCTGTAATTTTTAATTCTTTTAGGTCTTTTCCAGTTTCTATGAACCAATTAGGCTTAGTTATGCGATTCCGGAAAAAAAATCTAAAATTTGTTTGGTTAGTCTACCAGAGTTCATTCTGAGAAGATGTCCGTCTCCTTTTGTACATAGTATATGAGAGTTTTTCAACTTTTTTGTAGAGAGTTTCATTCTTGATGTATACGATTTATTCCTGGGGACATTTCTTTTTTTTTTTTTTTCAGTAAAACTATTTTTCATCTGGTATGTAATCGGAAGATTTTGTTTGTCAGGCGCTGCTTCGGTTTGGTAATAGTTCTGACAGGCCATTTATTTGCAGCTTCAAATGAAAATCACGGTTAGTGACGTGCCAGAAACGCATTCGGCCGAGTGTGGTGGGAGAACTGTAACTTTCGGGACCGGCATTCGGAAAGGCGTAGGTTCAATTCCCCGTCCGGTAACTCAGATCTCAGTATTCCACGATTTGCGAAATCACTCCATGTGAATGCCGAGATGGCTCATTCAAAAGGCCATGGCTGAATTCTTTCCCGTTCCTTGCCCCAATCCTCTCCCTCCCGCAATGACTCCGACGTCGACGAGACGGAGAGCAGTAAGAAGAATAAAAATTCATCCACCTGATTGAGCTTCATAGAATCGATCCCAATTTACAGCTGTCAATTGTGAACTACTGTATGTTGGACTTTACAACAAGAACGCTTGCTTGAATTTCCGTACGGCTAGAAAAATTATGAACAGGTGCGAGTACACTAAATTGTTAGCCTCATTACAAAAATACCTTCCCAGCTGTCTTCTATGGCGCAACGTATTTTTTATATTATGCTTCCTCGTTAAATTTTGCAGTTGCTTCATTAACGCGTTTCTGCTTTATAAGTAGTAACATGCATTATTATCAGTTCTCTAGTACTTATAACAGATGTGTAAACTAACCCAAAGCTGGACGTTCACGTTCCACAGTTATCAATCCTCAAATCAACTTAATAAAGTGTTTCACAATCGCTGTGTTTCCTGAAGTCTGCTGACCGTTCTTAATTTAAATCTAAAACTATACAGTTATAACATTATCACTAACCCTAAATTATTTTTCGTGGTTAATTTTGTTATTATTCTCGTAACATTTATTAGATATAAGTATCCTAAATAATTGTGTTTAAGTTTGAAACTTGATTTGTAATAATGTTGGGTTTGCACAGTCTGTAGTTTATTTAGCGTACTGTTGTTATCTAAATCTTTGATGCTAGGCAGCACAGCACAGCATTGTAGACGCGGAGCAGTGCTCGATATTATATCATCTCTGGAGCAGTGAATGTGTTGTGCCGCTCGGAGAAGGTTGTATGACGCGAGCACAAGCTCTTCGTATACAACCTAAAATAGTAATATTAATAAATAAATTACGCCAAAGCAATTGACTTTTTTGAGCTTGAGAAATGGATGAGAAACTTGAGTCAATGTAACAAAAGTGTCTTAATAATTGTGTCACTGAACGGTATTAGCTAACTTTAGTAGTATTTCGACCATAACAGTGAGTTTTTCGTTTCCAAACTATGGAAAAATACCTCCTAATTTGTTTATCCAAGCTAAAATCTTGCACGTGTTGAGAGAGGATAATTGGGCCGTTCTCTATATAACACGTTGTAATCCACTAACAGAGTGCTCAGCTAACACTTGGCTGAACATTTTCGAGGATTATTGGTAGCTTGCAGAGTCTACGTAATGCTTAGTGAATTAAAAACATTTTTATGCTACCGCGGCATTGTATGTGTAGTAATATGTGAATAGAAACTATTCTCCTATAACTAGTTTTAATTTTCTAGGGCAAAAAATCTTGTTTATATTGCTCTTGGTTCATCAGTCGTGGGTTATATTACTTGCCTCGGACTCAGAGGGTTCGAGATGATATTGCGGGTGGTGTGAGCCGGTGGCAGTGAATGGAGTGCGCCCGTCCTTGGCTCGCGTCCTTCACAAGGAGAACCGCTTCCCCACCACTCGCAGGCTGCTCGGCTATCAAACCAACTCCGCGCTGTATAGCAGACGACGCCTAACATTTCAACCAGAATCACACATACAAAGCTCTAGGGATATGTATAACGTCCACTAAGAATATCACTCAACATCATCTGAGCAAAAAAGTCTACAATTTTCTGCGGTCTCCTATTCGACGTCTTGTTACAACGCACCGGAAGTGTGTTGCAAAATCTTTACGTAATATTTTGGCGCAAGATAGAAAAAAAATAATAATATAGTGTTTCCAATTTTCAGTCAGGTTGCGTTGTATTTACTACTTTTCAAAAATTTCTTTTGACATTACTATATTTTAAAATTTTAAAAAAGTAATATCTTCTACTTTTATTTAAAATACCAGAGATCACATTCGTCAAATACGGTACGTATACCCCATTCTATTTTTAAGTGATATGTTTTACAGTATCGACATTCGAAATTTAGGATAGCATATTATATTAGTGAAACTGAAGTTGAAGGAAACATGTGAAGAGTTCTATATCGGGAGAGTGCAAAACCCCTATGGGTCCATCCATTAATTACGTAGGGTGAGGTAGGGAAAGAGTGGGGATCCGGCGAAAGGGAGGGGGCGAAGGAAATTTCACGTGAGCTTTTGAAATTCTTCAAGGACAGTAAAGCTAAAAAAAAGGTCCCGAAAAGACGGGGATGTCGACTTTAGGGTGGGAGGGCATAAGGTCTATATACGACATGGATACCGACTTTAGGGGAGGTATAACTAACCTCGAAAGCAGGAGAGCTAAAAAAAACTACGAGATCGACCAGCAGGAGGGGGGGGGGGGGGGCTCAAAATCTAACCAGACCAGATCTCACCAAATCTCACCAGAAAATGGGGGGGGGCGGAATTATGCAAAAACTCCTCACGTAATTAATTGACGCTCCCTTTCTAGGAACATGATAATCCAGACTCCGAACTACACGAAACGCTAATGATAAAAGCTACTGAAAATTTGAACCATTAGCAAAATGACAATAGCAGACATTGTGTAACACTGATTAATAGTTCTGTTACTTCACGTCGTCCGGCTTTATTGAAAACGAGATTATTGAGAATGAGTGAAAATAGCAGCAGAATCGCCTTCACTGTTTATTAATTCCTTGTAGCAAAGCATTATGGTAGCAACAGTGTAAAACGGTCTGGGTGAGAACTGCAATAGTAGAAATTTCATGGACGTAATTATGATAGAGACCTTTCCCCATAACTTCAGCTTCAGCAAAGCGTTGCTTTGTTAGTGTGAAGCACTACATGGTGCTCCCTGGTTCGAATACTCTTGAAGATGTAGGTTTAGCTACTAATATGACCTATAACTTGAAATCGTGTCATGGTTAGTACAAGGTAACATTAGTTTACTTTATCTCCATATAGGAAACCGTATTATGAACAAATATCCCCCATGATACTGTCACAAAATGTTCTGAATTTTTAGGATAAAGGACTACTGACATTCTTCAGGAAACATCCTTACAATAAATTGGTCATACAATCTACCTACCTTGTCAAGTTATGCCACATATGTGTGAGGTTTAGAGTTTGTCTCACATGCAAGAAGTCCTTCCCTCCATTCAGTAAGAATTAGCTCGAAACGCATCTATGTCGGCTGCACCATGGCCGTCTGAGATTAGTGGTATTCTGAGTTCATTAGTTGATATTGAAAAATAGCGGCTACTGAGAAGAGTTCGGAGATATAAAGGAGGTGGCTGCAACACAGTGAAGATGCAGGTCAGAGTGGACTCTGTGTCACAGTTCAGAGAGGAATCTGCAGCATCACGTCCGTGTTGCGTATTCCGGGTGAGTAGACATGCATTGACGTCACGGCACTCCAGTCAGGAAGTTCCAGCCACCTGCAGGAAACGGCCCGGATGCCTCATCCACTGGTTTGCCACGGACAACGCATTCCAGCTCCCGGTACACCTTTTTTTGTTCCTGCACTCGCAAAAGTAGTTGGCAGCTCTCTTCGTAATTTTGCAGGTTTTTATGCGTCTATCGACCGGCGAAACTGCTCTGCCTAAAAATAAGAAAAACACAGATTACAGCGATACTGGTAATTGATAAGAGTTAGAGCGAAGTACATTTAGAAGTTATGGAAGCAGCCACTGAAACTACCTTGCGGTGGTCTTGCTGGAAGCTGGCATATTCACTGCTCATTGAAAGTTGCGTCATCAGAAAAGAGAATTACGAATAAATTTTGTATTATGGTGCCATACCGAACTAAGTTCTGGATCAAGAAGGAGATCGATGAAGAAACCGATCCTCGATATCGTAACAAACGTTTCAAGACGCCAGGTCACTTATCCAACTAAGAAGCTGGCTCTTAGATCTCGGCTCTAGACTAGAGGAGAAATCATGTGAAGATTACCGAGCAACGTGCATTTCCCCTTTTCATATGCGACTACTCTGTATTATGAGAACCTTTTATATTGACAAAGTAATAAAAATTAAAAAATCAAAGTTTGATAATGTAATATAAATATTTTACAATTCACTAAGTTCTTTGAACTTTGAGTAATGGAGTGGTCTCTTTTTCAGGTAACACTTAAAATTCCACGTTTCATACTGATCCTGAACGGGTGTGTGAAAGTGTCATCAAAACTAAGTTACATGACTGCTTCGACAGGCAAACAGATCCACAACACCAAAATACGTAAGGCATTATGTGAGTACAAGCTGTGACAAGTTTCTTTTAATTGATAAAACACACTTTAGGCTATGGTCATAGGAGTGTAAAATGTATTTATACGGTATAAGAATTGCGTTGGAAGACACACGTCGTTTCAGACTTTGCACTGCTTGCGTAGGTGTGAAGTTAACATCGATACATCAAGCTAACGGTATTACAGCAGCAACTGGATCAGCTGTAATGTCTAGAACTTGTCAACTTGGTTGTAGACAATCAAAAATCGTGTAGGGTCCTCCACACGCTTGCTTGCTTATCGAATAAAACAAGATAACCAAGAAACGAAAGTGAATAATGTAACTTGTGTAGAGTGGACCAAAAGAGTCAGTATCACAATCTCCGCAGTGTCGACCATGTACCATGAAGGACTTCTGCTAAGGTGTATGGTTTTAGTCGGTAAATGATGCTAACATGTATAGTTTTAGTTGTTATGTGAAGTATACATAGGCCTATCAGCGGGAAATTGGAGACCCTTGCAGTATTTGCCTATGGAACTGCTAACAAACCTCTCAAAAAGCGTAATGAAGATAACTAGCAAACCAGTGGTAGAACTTGAATCGCTGCTATGAGTTCCTCCTTTGTTCAGTATGACGGTTGTAGAGGAAGGATGGTCAGTGTACAATCGATCATTAATTTTGTGTTTCTCACATCCGTATGAGTTCCTCATGATGAAGCAGGTTTTTTACTCATGTAACCATTTCCACAGCAGTTGAGAGTTCTAAGTAACTTCCGCCCATACACCACGATGTATTTGTGGAGACCATCAGTCACTTGTTAACTGCTGTAGGTATTACAGATAATAGCCCTCATTTCCTCGTCTCCACAGTTGTAAAATAGGCTCATAATGGAGGAAGCTGTTTTCGGAAGAATAAAAAAAGAGCTCGTGTTGATGTTGTCTTCATTAAAAGCTGCTAATGGCTAATTAGTCGTTCCGTTGCGGACGAGCAGCTCTGTGATAAGGTTACGGCCCGTCTGCTATTGAGGTCATCGCTCCTGTTTATTGGGGCGATGGCCACGCGGAATGTAAACACCGGTCTCTTCAACCGCGTTCCTTCAGAACAGCAGACCATTCATTCAAACTTCCTAAGTAGCTAAGCGAGCATCAGGTACTCACACTGAGAATAAATAACATAACTCTTCTTTAAATAAGTGATGTAGCCATGTTTTAATTGTTAACTCCGTCCGGGCATCCAGATTTGGGTTTTCTATGGTTTACCCAAATCACTCCAGGTGAATTTAATTTAATTGCAATGGAGCACAGGCTCCGGTGGCAATTTCCCTACACACCCATCTTCCCCCTATCCTGCACCTACCTACATTTGCCCTCT
Source organism: Vandiemenella viatica (assembly GCA_031002005.1). Lineage (NCBI taxonomy): Eukaryota > Metazoa > Arthropoda > Insecta > Orthoptera > Morabidae > Vandiemenella > Vandiemenella viatica. Next base: position 39,916,036 of record CM061920.1, on the reverse strand, counting down.
ACAAATTTTATCTTTAAATTCTTTCAAAGTTTTCGGTAAATTATTCATCATTTCTCTTGGTAACTCATTCCAATCCCTGACACGCTTACCTAAAAAAGAGAATCATCTCACACCCTTGTGCCTGAAATCGAGTGCCAGCTTGTGGTCATGGTCATCTTTTCCCTTCCATGCACTACTTTTCATACCTATTGCAATATCTTTCCATGCCTCATCGCCAGTATATGCCCTGTACACTCCCATGACCCTCCTCATCCTCCTCCTGTCTTGCAATGAATCCCATTCCAGCTCCTTTATCATATCCGTCACTGATTGCATTCTGCGATAATTTCCAGAAACAAATCTAGTAGCCCTTTTTTGCACCCTCTCCAACTCCCTGTATTTGATACGTAAAATGAGGGTCCCATACTACACTACCATATTCGAGCAATGGTCTGACCAAAGTTTTGTAACCCAATTCCTTGACTGGATGCTTGCTACAAAAGGCCATGGGCGAAATCCTTCCCGTTCCATGTTCTCCCATACTTTCCCGCCTCTAATGACCTCGAAGTCGACGAGGCGTAAAGCAATAATAATAATAATAAAATTGTTAACATCTTTGATTTTGCTGTTTATATCCGAAAGTTATTTTAACGCACAGTGCGTAATTTAACTTGATTGGAACAATGTTTAATCTCGCATATCGTAGCGTGATCTTTTACGGTACGCGGTTTGCTGGTAAGAGAAGTGGTCAAAACAGTTTTTACAAATAGGGAACCTGATGATACTCTGTGTAAATATTAAAAACTAAATTGATATAGAAGAAAATCATTCCTTTTTTATTCCACCATCACTCACAAATGAATTAATCCAATTAGTCAACTGAATTTCTATTAATAACTTCGTAAATACTCGTTAATCCCCGCTGGATTACTGTTGTGGAGTTTGGGATCCGTATCGCAAGGTTCTGATTGACTCAGTGGAGATGGTGCAGAGGAGAGCCGCTAGATTCGTGACTTGTTGTTACAGCCCTTATGAAAGCGTCACAGAATTGATACAGAGATTGGGCTGGGATCGTTTGGAAGATATACGACGTCATTTGCGTTTGAATTTATTGGACAATATGCGGAATTCTAAGACCTACGAGTGCAGTGAGATACTTCTTCCACCAACATATTTGGGTCACAATGACCGGAGGGATAATATTCGTGAAATAAGATGCCGTACTGATGCTTTTATGTATTTTTTCTTTCCTTGTGCTATTCGGGATTGGAATGCGCAGATTTAAGATTGGTACTTAGCACCCTCTGCCACCCACAATGTTTGTGAATTCCAGAGTGTGGATGTAGATGTAGATCCTTCTTCTTCTTCATCACATTTTCACAACATTTTTAAGCAGGCGGTCGAATGCTTACAACCTTCGCAGTGGCCATACCACCAGCTACGATTATTTGTATGTGCTCTGCAGCAAGTGTCTGTATTACTCTTAATATTTAATCACATTAGTGATGGTATAATATGATCAGTGCAAACTGCCCACGCCCTCAGCCGGATTCGAACCAGCGACTCTCCGTACGTGACGCCAGTGCTCTAAGTCCTACATCTCAGGAGTCTGCTGTCTGTCACTCAAGATCCCCTTGAGTCATCTTCCGGTTCTTTCAGGTGCTTAAGAATATTTGAAATAATATTTATCTGTGTACAAAACAATTACCTGTACTGGAAGGAGGCCAAAAATGGCAGTGTTTGTCAGCGACCGGTTAAGGCGTGTAGGATTTAGTTACTATCGATAGCAGCTCAGAGGAATCTTTTTTCGCGTTTTAACGCCAGGAGACTCGCGCGGGTTATCTGGCTCGCCTTGGCGACGGAGTTTTAACCTACTCTAATTTTATAAGGAGGAGATTGGGGACCTTCCCAGCATTAGCTTAGGTTATTACGAGAAACCGCCTAAACATCGCGATCAGGACGGTAGATACGAAGGCATTGAATCTCCCGGTCCAGTGTGGTGGTGGTTTAACACCAGCAGCCACACTGGATGATAAGTAAATGAGTTAACGGAGGGGGGAGAGTGCTTGAAGATGACGTCAGCTGCGGGCGCCCAACCCAGGAAATTTTTGTGTGTGAAAGCAACGGAACCTCCTCCACGTTTTTACGATTCCGTTGTCTTGTGCGAGGTTAGGAGGAACTAGTTTAGTGCAGGAAGCGCGCTGCGGATGCGAACGGAGCGATGAGCGGTAGCTGCCATCTTCCGGCAACACAGGCCAGAGCACTCTGTGTGACAGCACACTTATTAGGTCTAGACGTGACACTACGTCATAGAGACCGGCGAAAGTAGAAGTACCACACTAAGCGTGATGGGGGAGTGGTAACGCTCTGGTCTCGTATTCGGGAGGACGCGGGTTTGAATCCTCTCCAGGCACCCAGTTTTCGGTTTTCCATGGTTTTTCAAAATCAGTCCCGGAGAATGCCGGGATGGTTCCTTCAAAAGGCCACGGTCGAATCCTTCATGTTCCTTGCCACCAGGCCTTCCCTCCTTGACATCAACGAGACGTAAAAAAATAAAAAAAATAAAATAAATGTACAGAGAGGTTTATTCCAATTCGAACGAGCATCAATTCGTACTAGTTGTTTCTTTCAGCTCAAGTAAGGTTCACTTTGTCGACATAAGGCCAATATTGGGGCATATATCTGCATTAAAAAAATAGAAACAAAAACTGCAAAACAATGACTTCAAACCGTATGGGTTTTATTAGTGAAAATCGATTACCGCCTGCGGAAAATTACAACGTACTGAATCAATATAATACCACTAAATTCTAAGCCCGTGAAAAATGACGGCTGAAAGGAATTTTCTGGTAGTTAATTTCTTTGCGGCTGCCTAAATAAATAGAATTGTTCTTATGCAATGTTCATAACCTTACGTTGTAATGTTGTAGACATTTCGATTGTAGTTTACACAGCGATACAGTTGGAAGTTATAATAAATAATGATGTCAGAATTAGTGAACCAATGAAATTTAAAAAAATTAGGAATCACAAAACCTTTTGCTACACCGCGTGATATTGGTTTTATTCCTGGTTCAGGCCTCATTCAGCAAGATAAATACGGAACTCCAAGCTGACTGCGTGACGTCATAGCATGACGTCATCGCGTAACACGACATATGGGCCAAAATTAGCGTTTTATAATGATAGATGGTTTCAGGGCGAAATTAAATGCAATAATTTGCTTCTTATTTAAGGTTAACTGGTAATATCAGCATTTTTTAATGTAAACCAAATGTTAGATTCATCTGTAACCCCACTATTCTGTGACACCCAAGTTGTAAACTAATAAACCTGCAACCAGAAGAAAGGTTTATATTTAAAATATTTTTTTTCAAAAACGTTTTTAGGATGTTCTTAATGCCTTACACAAAAGGAATCAACTTAAAAAAAAACATTTTATTTGTTTGGATTAACTGGATTCACACAAAAAATACTAGTCCGGGATTTTGATGAGGTTTTGAATGGTAATACAGAGCCGCTGGTCTCGTGGGTAAAATAGCGTAGGTTTCATTTTCATGTGTGGGCCGAATGTTTAGAATTGCAAGATAAGAGTGTCCAAATTTCTCGTTGAACTCGATTTGCGCAAAAACTGCTGGTCTGATTATGAAGTAATTTACAGCGTACGGTTCCAGGAGTAAAATAATGCATGTTTGATTTTGATTTGTATTCGGAAAGCTATGTAATTAAGGTAAAAAGTGTAGCCAAATTAATATCCATTTCTCGTTAAACACGATTTATGAAAAAGCTACTAGTCGGATATTAATGACGTTTGAAATATGTACAGTCTATGCTTCCAGAAATAAAATAGTGCATGTTTCATATTAATCTCATGTTAAAGCACAGAGAAATTATATGAAAGTGCTAGTGAATGATTATTGATTATTCGTCGAACGTGATCAGCTGAAAAAACTATTAGTAGAATTTTCATGAAATTTCGATCAATATGCAGTCCGTGTTTCCAAGAGTATAACAAAAATTGTTTTATATTGACGAGATGCCGAAAAACTGGGATTTTTAGATAAAAGCGCACATAAAATGGCATCCATTTAAAGAAAAGCAACTTAGCGTGGTCGAAATGTTTGTCGTGAATTCAGCTCACGAATAGCATGGTATTATTCAAGTTGCAATTTTTCATTCTCCCCACTGGCGATGTGTTAATAGTAGATTTTTTTTTTTTTTTGGTAACAGTTTAACGTCCCTTTTTAACAACGTGGTCTTTAGAGACGGGAAAGGATGGGGGCAAGGAATGGGAAGGAATTCGGCCATGGCCTTTTGAAGGAAGCATCCCGGCATTCGCCTGGAGTGATTTGGGGAAACCATGGAAAACCCAAATCTGGATGCCCGGACGGGGATTCGAACCGCCGTCCTCCCGAATGCGAGGCCAGAACGCTATCCGTTACACCACCACGCTCGGTTTTATTAGTAGACTTGAAACGAATATTCAGCAACTATTCGGTATTCGACCACTTTTATTCGATTTGGACGAATACAGAAAACTAGGAATTTTTTGTAGTCGAATAATTGCCTGATATAAAACGATTTATTCTTTATATGATAATGTTTTTTTACTTATAATTACGTACAAAAATAATCGTGCTTAGTGAACTTCAACAATGTCAAAGCAAACTAACAAACATATTAAACATTTATTCACTTGAATAATCATAATTGAAATTTGGGATTGGAAGTTTGTAATGCAGAAAAACTAATTTTTCAGCAATTGCGTAGCCAGAATTGGCTTCAAGGTGGGGCAAAAACAAGGAAAGTTAACTTTAAAAAAATCTGGTCGAAAATTGTTTTACTTAATAAACAAAACTAAAACACTCATTTAACTTATTAAAGCCCTGGCTAAACTTTGAACAAATTTATTTTTTAATATTAAAAGTTGAAATTTTTATTTTCGTATATTTTTGGCTCTACTACATGAGGGAGGTAATCAGTGTCGGACAAGCGATCCACGTTACAACGCCTTGGATCCGCCCATGATTGTCAGGCAGTACTAGTAGTTACAAGGTGACAGTCTGAATTCACTAAAACGAAGATCAACCATAATTTAAGCTTTCTCGCGAGGGTTAATCTATTCAAGCAAAACATTAGAAGGCAAGAATTTTCCCAGTTCCCCAATTTATCACTTCCAAACGTCTAGAATGATGATTTTTACACCTATGTTCAACATTTAGCCTAAACGCCCTTCTCTTAGGCTTTAAAAACGAGGTTTGAGGATGTTTTGACTGTTAATATACCGCATTTGGTTATCGATCCATATTGTACCTTGGAAGAATGGCATATCGTACTACAAGAAGAATAGATCGAAACAGTCACTATCGAACAACTGTTCAGAAAGTGGTATCAACAGTTCGGGCTTCACAAAGATACACTTGTTGCTTATCGTGTATTATGAAATTTTTTCCATCTTCAAATCTCGTGGAAAGGGTTTTTAGTGCAAGTAACCGATATTCTTAAGAAAAATAGAACTCTGTCACGAAATAACTCAACGTCGATATTTGAGGCCTTACTTTAAGAATGTCAAAACACATAGTGGTGAGAGGTAACTATGCTTCAACAGGTGGGATAGACAAGCACAGATTTTGGTGCTAAGCCACAGAATATACCGAATATTCGGCCAGGAAGTCTGAAAAATATTTGGTATTCGGGAGTATGGCCGAATATACAATTCGTTGCAAATCTAGTTAACAGTTCTAAGAGCGAGATTCGAATGTTAACAGTTGCGGGCTACAGCTAGTTGTCAGTTTGCATATAAGGTACATTTATTTTTAATAGAATTAGCGTAGTTGGTTTGTCCGCGCCCGAGGAAACCCGTTTTCCGTTCTGGTCCCACTAGTGACATTTTCAGTTGCATGCGTGCTGACATATGTGTATGTCATGTTATGACGTCATCACTTCTCGAGGATGAAAGTTGGTGTAGAGGGATCCCGATTTACACTAAACCCAATGAATGAAAAGCGAAATTTGGACGGACGAGCCTGATCACGGACCAGGCTCTGGAACACTTAACTCCTCAAAAATAAACACAGGACTCTTAATGTTACAGTCTCTGTAATATTCAATGCATTTCTGTCGGTGGCAATACTAACCACTTCCGTAATTTCTTGTGCAGTTAATTTTTTTTCGGATGCCGATATTACGGTGTATTCTCAGAATGTTTGAATGTTTAGTTTTTTATTTTAGTGATGAATATTTATACGTTATTAACCAAACTTTCTTTTAAGTGTTTAAGAAATTACTTATTATTTTTTCTTTAATGAGGAATTTAAATAAAAAGCATTGCTGTGTTCGTTCGTATTTCACTGATACCTATCAGTTACTACTACACACTGTTTGTTGGAGAACTGTAAAAGACTACTAGTGGTTTTCCACCCATCGCATAATATACCAACTTCGGCACCTGTTTTTGTTTGCTTTTTTTAAAGTATCTAAACTAAATGTATAATTTAAGTTTGTTGCACTATTACACTGGACTACAGCAAATAAATGTTGGAGATCATTTGATCAAATAATAAGGTAATGAAATAATTGAGAATATGGCTGGAAGAAGTGGAGAATAGTTAATGGCTTTTTGTGAGGGTGGAATGCGATTAGAAATACGGGAAAATATCGTATAACTATACGAATTGAAATTTAATGCAGATAAAAGCGTTTATCTGACCACAACGAGAAAACTAGAAGAACAACTAAACAACGTGAATTAAATACTTGGAAAGCAAGCGGAAAGTGGGAGGAATGATGAAAATATTAATGAAAGAGGGAGGTAAACGGAAACGTTTTTAAAATCTATCATTAATCTAATTTTTAGCAAGGACAGAGAAGTGACGGAATAATTTATCCTACGTGTTATGCAACTGTTCAGATATATGTTTTCGGAAAATGGCCACTGAAGGAGTGGCTATTAGCGTTAAACATGTGAGTGAAATTTATCAGAAGCAGAATAGGGTTAAGAGGAATGTGTAGGATAAGAAACGAGAATGTTAGTAACACAGAGAAATACGAATGTTTGTATTTGAGCATAGAGAAAGCAAGACTCAAATGGTATGAATTGATGAGCGAATAGGGAGCGTAGACCACCGTGAAATTACGATAAAAGGCAAACGCCGCGGAGGTAAATGTGGGGGAGCAGTAGATGGTGGGGGGTTACTTCTGCCCTCTGTGAATTTTAATTTTAAATTATTTTGGCGAATTTGATAAATTATTCATGATTTCCCTCGTTAATTTATTCAAATCCCTGACTCTCTTGCCCATAAAGAAAATTTTTCCACTCCCTTATGCATCAAATCTATTGCCAGAGTGTGATCATGGTCATCTTTTCCCTCCCATGCACCACTTTAACGCTTCATCACCAATATCCGCCTTGCACTCTCTTCACCCTCATATCTTCCATTGAATCCAATTTCAGTTCGTTTATCATGCCGATTCCGCAGTAACTTCCAGAAACAAATCTAGCTGCCGTATAGAGGAATGTGTCCTGTAAGGACGATAGACGTTAATTTAAAGAGGGGAAATGGATAACAGACCCAGGAAATGTCTGGAAACTGTGAAGCATAACGTAACACAGTAATTCCTACCTCACATTGTTGCTCATTTGTTCCAATCGGTAAGAGAGCCCTGAACAACACTCAGCTAATGAGTTTCGTAACATCGTCATCAAGTGCTGTCGTTAAGTGAAAACAAGTGTCGCCTTCAGTAATGTGGTCGGGATTTTTCTCCGTGTTCTAGTTGCAGTGAGAGACAGCATGCGCCGAGGTTTTATCTTATTGGGTTAACGACTGGTCGTGGAGTCGATAGTACCTGCGCTCGCCACAGGAATGCAGCGCCCTACCTCTGTACACACACACACACACACACCAGCTTGTTGGATTATCACCGTGGAGTGAGGCGCCAAGTCAACAGCGCGCAGTCGAGCTACCGGAACGACCAGTGGATTCCACTGCGCTCACTCAACTCTGAGTCTACTAGGGACACGTGCAGTGTAGGTCGAATTCTCGTCTTTCATTCAATCGACTTAGGTAATGTTGTCATGAAGTTAACATTAACATCACTTACAACCCAACTCGAAAAATTCACGGCCCCGACCATGTCATCGAATAATTGGGGAACATTAAATTTCATGAAAATGTAGTTTAATAATAATTCCGTGTGGTCGGAACGACCTGGTGACAGGGTTTCTACTGGCTACGCATTCCGCCCCTGTCGTAGCCGTCTTAACCTAACCCGGCAATCCTACCGGGTACAGGGGACCTACAGTTTAACGTGGAATCCGAGCCAGGGAAGCGTTCTGCTGTACTGTGCCAGAGGTGAAGGTCGGTTAAGTGCCTATGAAAATCGTCGCCGAGACAGGTATTCGAACCGGGGGCCTTCCGATCTCCAGTCAGATGCCTTAACCACTGAGGCACCAGACCGCTCACGAAAATGTGATAAACAACTCTCTTTACGGACAAAGCACCTCGAAACAATTTGTAAATTTTATTTTTTTAAGTATCTCTTCCCCGCAGCTTTAACCTCGTTATTAATTCTAAGCACCAATAAAGTCTACAGAGGATAAACTGATAGATGTGTAACAAAATAAAGTACTAAAAAATATCACGTAAGTAGTCCTCGTTCGTAGAAAAATTAATGCAAAATCACTCCAAAGAGAAAAATTCAAAGAGTGACGATGTGGAAAGTGTGGAAAGGTTAACAATATTTCAGATCTCCTAAAACCCTTACAAACTTTCAGTCAGCCCAGATTATTGAGTTAACCCATTCTGTATCCAGAGAGGCTAACGTGCCAGCTTGCAAGGGCAAGCTAAGAAGTTCTCGGGTTCAAAGAGCAATTTAATTTCAATTAATATATTTTATTTGTGATTTTAATACACATTTGCTTCTATACTAAATTAGTTAGAAGAGTTAGTAACCAAAGTTCTCGGCTTCAACAAGCACTTTTATCTCAATTAATATATTTTATTTGTGATTTTGATACACATTTGCTTCTATAATAAATTAGTTAGAAGAGTTAGTAACCAAGTAATTGTAGGAAAAATGTAGTTATATTATTAATTTAATTTAACTTAATTCCAATGGAGCACACGCTCCGGTGGCAATTTCCCTACACACCCATCTTCCCCCTATCCTGCACCCACCTACATTTGCCCTCTACAAATTTTAACTTTAAATTCTTTTAATGTTTTCGGTAAGTTATTCATCATTCCCCTTGGCAACTCATTCCAATCCCTGACACCCTTACCTAAAAAAGAAAATGTTCCCACACCTTGATATGATAGAAAATGTAGCACTTTTTTATTTAGGAATTAAGATTATAACTGATAGCTGAAGCAAGAATGATGTCAAAAGAAAAGCAGAAGAAGGGAAAATAGCTTTTTAAAAAGAAAAATACTGGCTAAAGACTGACTAATAATTTTCTAAAACTGTATGAAATTGAAGTGAAGTTTGTGATATCAGAAAGAGTTAAAACAAACATTCGAAATGTGGTCGTTTTACGGAAGTGTGTTGGAAATATATTGGGCACAGAAGTAGTAACTGAACATGTCGTGGAAACGATACGTCAGCAGAAAGGTTTCAGAGAATGAAGGGACAGAAAGGTGGGTCACATTTCACACATACGGGATTGATTAGTTTGATAGTGAAGAGAGCAGTCTAGGTCAAACACTGTAAAGACTAAGATTACAGTATATTAATTATATAATTCAGAACGTAGGTTGATGTGCGTATGTTGTGATATGGAGATCAGAGATGGAGAGTGACGACCGGTCGAGTGGTTGAGCTGTGAGCTGCAGCTTACACTATGGGAGCTGTGTTTCGTAAGAGCTGGTCAGTTGGTCAGAGTGTCGCCGCTGCTGGTATGCTGGAATGCGGGCCCGCCTGCTCGTCCTCACTTCCGACTTTCTCGGGGACTGCGTCTCCCACACGCTGGACCGGCCACTCACGAGGTATGCCGCGCCGAACTCCGTGGATCAGCGATAACACTCACCGACACATCTACAGAGGTTGGACAAAATAATATGAACACCATGCAATAGAGTACAGGTTGTTCCACGTTGGCTCCATTACTACCGTTTGAACACTGCGACGCGCTTGTACGGCGTAGTTGAGGTGGCAGGTCTTGTAGGTTATGTGGTCAGGGTATAATATGCTTTGTTCTGCGATGGTTATAACAGGCGATCGGTGAAATGCGTGATCTCTTAGACTTCGAAAGAGGGCAAATTGTTGGAGCTCGGTTAGCGGGAGCGTCTGTGACGAAAACAGCTGAACTGTTTAACGTCTCACGAGGGACAGTATCCAAGGTAATGACAGCATACACAAAACATGGTAAAACGTCGTCGGCGAAGAGGAATAGCGGAGGAAAACCAAAGTTAACCGACAGAAACCGACGAACATTAGAAATGATTGTGGCCAGACATCGCAAAACTACCGCGGCAAAAGTGACAGCAGAACTCAACACCTGAGTAATACTGTTTCGACAAAAACAGTACGGCGAGAGCTCCACAAAGCTCACATTCATGGAAGGGCTGCAATTCAAAAACCCCTTATAATGGCAATCAACGCTAAGCTGCGAAACAAGTGGTGCCACGATCATAAAAACTGGACACTTGATGATTGGAAGAATGTGGTATGGTCCGATGAATCATTTTTCACATTGTTTCCTGCTAACGGCCGGGTTTATGTATGGAGAACACCAAAAGAAGCCTACGATCCAGACTGCTTGCGCCCTTCAGTCAAGCTTGGGGGAGGTTCCGGTATGGTTTGAGCGGCTATATCGTGGTATTCAGCTGGTCCTCTCATCCACATCACTGGCCGTATGACTGCGAGTGAATATCTCGACATCTTCAATGATGAAGTTCTTACTATGACTAGCATGCTGCTGCCAAACACTGCAATTTTCCAAGATAATAATGCGCCGATACACACAGACAAAAATGTTCTGTCCTGGTTCGAGGAGCATCAGAATATCATCATATGTCTTCCCCGGCCAGCACAATCGCCAGACCTCAACATAATTAAACCGTTGTGGGGAGTTTTAGTGCAGAAAATAAGGAACAGATTTCCACCTCCACCATCATTGAAGCAATTGACGGATGCTTTGGTACAAGAGTGGGACAACATTCCGATGGAAACTATTCAGACACTCTACGAATTTATTCCGCGAAGAATTGCCGCAGTTCAACAAGCAAAAGGTGGCCCAACACCATATTAATAAATCAATAGTATGTAAATGTCAGGTCTTCATATTATTTTAACCAACCCCTGTACCTTCTACGGAGGTAACTTTCGGGAACAGGTAGTTCAAATGAACCAACCTCCTGCCCATCAGCCATTTACGGCATGCAGCAACTCATTTTCCACGCTGTATTGCTGGGCAGGGTGTTATACACTATCAGGCGCAACTTTGGCGTTCTGTAGTACCCTTCAACGCCTTCATACTTGTGATCGGAGAGATTGCAACAATATCAAAATACCAAACATTATAAATTATCTTAATTAATTGTATATACTTATAAATAGTAGTAGTAGTTTTCCATGCAGCCGAATCCTTGTTCCTGAATGCCGATAAAGGACTCTTGGGAGAATTGGAGGAAAACCAGCGGAAAATTATTAGAGGAATTCTGGGTTCCAACTTCATGAATGACGTCCATCAAAATAGATCCAACAAAGAAGTCTACAGCAAAATAGAACAATTCACCGACACAATCCGCAAAAAAAAACAGGCATGATTCTATGGCCGAGCGAATGGAGAAAGACAGGTTAGCTAAAAAAAAAAAAAAACTTTAATTTATTTGATTCAAAACAAAAAAACTGTAACGCCCTGGTTTGTAAATATTCATGTGATGGGATTAAAACCCGACGATTCTTTCGACATAGATCTTTTTCTGATGTTAGTGACAAATGGGACAAACCGAGATGAAAACTCAAAATGAAGACGCTGTACCCCTTGGACAGAAGAGCGGAAACAGGACCAATCAATACGAATGAAGGACTTCTCAGCCAAAAAAAGGTGAAACTCGCTGCCAAGTGCACAAAGGTTTAACGTGGTCCTAGTTGGGCTCAAGGATCTCATTCATTGTAGCCATCTTCACCAGAAGTTAGCGACAACGCATGAGATCGCCGAAATATCTTGTAATTATAACACCTCTTTAACTCGGCTAGTCACCCGAGAGCATTTCATATGTTCTCAACACCAAGAGAAACTGCGTTCTTAAATATACAGCAGTGTTTCTAAACCTATGGTCAGCAGACAACCTGTGCACCCGTATGTTGGGTCAGGGAGTCTTAAATTAAAGGTGTCAAAACCAAAAATAAATTATTAAAATTTTTCCGCATAAATTGGATACCATACACATTGTATAAGGCTATAACTGAGTATAAGCTATAAGCAAAACTTTATATTAGAAAATATAAGAACGACCAGCAAAAAGCTGGTATTTCGAGGATGTGACTGTACTACTACCGTAATAATCTATTCACTAAATAAGTTTCCTGTTTCATCAAAGAGAGCAGCGTTGCTTTGAGTATTACTTTAATGACTGTTTTATGGGTGGCTTTTTGTAGATTTAAGAGACCGAGGTACGTGACGATAACAGCGGCTCGTATACGCAGAGGTTAAAAGTTAGGTTCCATATAATTTAGTAGTCAGTTGAATTATTTCTAAGATTTCACCGATCCTCGTGTTGATAATGGTTGATAAATGCTGATATACAGGTAATACACTGGAGTTTGCTGTATGACTTAACAGAGCAAGTGACGAATTGAAAGTAACGTAGCTTATACTTTTCACATGCAGACGCCGTGAATTGCATACCGAGCGTGGTGGGTGAGCGGTAACGCTCTGGCCTCGCATTCGGAAGGACGCGGGTTAGAATCCCCGTCCAGACGTCCAGATTTGGGTTTTCCGTGGTTTCCCCAAATCACTCCAGGGGAATGCAGGGCTCAATTCCTTCCCGTCCCTTGCCTCCGCCCCTTCTCTAATGACCTCTGGACGCCGACAAGGCGTAAAGCTATAAGCAAAAAAAAAGAAAAAAAGTGAATTAAATTTTAGCATTAATTTATAAGTATCAGGAAAAGAAGAAAGAGTTTCATTCCTTATGATAGCAGCAATGACAGAACATTCTCATATGAAATATGCACGCCTACAAAACGTGCTCTTAGGGCTGTCAACGTCTACTACCTCTAACTATTTAAAAACTGAAATGAAGATTTTATTTTCATAGGCATCACAAAATGTTCTTCACTCATTCCAGACACACACACCCCTTGGTGGCATAGAAGGGGTGTCACGACAATAGTATTAGCAAAAAAAAAAAAAAAAAAAAACTACTTTCTAATTATGTATGGACATATTCGGGTAGAAATTCTATCGAATTTAATGCTCTTCTGGCTGCAATTTTGTGCAGGGCTGACGAAGGATAGTGCGTTCACCATCACTTTTGAAGCATGTAATTTCTAATTGCGAGCTGGTTCATGTTTCGTCAATTATGTCATAAGTGGTGTGCTCAGGCGGTGGCGCATCTGAACAAAAGTCCTTAACAACAATAAAGATACCTGAATCTCTGCAGCAAAATAAATACAAATTTTATCTGAGGAAAAGGTGAGACGTTAAGCTACAAGGGGTGCGGTGAAAACTCGAACAATACGATAACTTGAAAAGCATTTGATTTCGCTAGCAAAATTTATTCTAAATTTGACTAGTTTGGCTCGAACATTAACATTTGTGCTGCTGAAAATCTAATTGTGGGTAAAATAGACGAAGAAGAAACCAGCATGTTGCATAATGATTTTATTTTTCATTTGCTATCTTAGAATTAATGTTCGCATTTATTCATTTACATACTGGTCTTGACAGTTCCCACCACACAATACTCTTGCTATTACACTTCACTCACGTAAGCATTTTTGATGTAATTTTTGCATAATGCTCAAAAAGTTACTGTAGTACATCGCAACGTACAGATTCCACGACTTGTTGGTGGTAATAGCTTTGGTCGCTGCAGGCTTAACGTCAATTCTTCCATGTTGATTCGCCAAAAAAATTCTCCACTAACAAGAAATAACAAACAGTTATCGCCCCAAATACTGTTCACGAAGAAGCAATGTGGTTGACAATTGAAACACTCGTTTGTAAATGTTCACTATTCTTAAACAATCAGAAACGGTTTCATCTGGATCAGCACTTCCCATTCTTCATATACAAGCGTGACTTTGCTGTACCGATCATTTTCGAGTACAAATACTGCTTCAAAATAAAGTTTCGATGAGAGACCAACAGTGAGTCGTTTGGTATCGCTGCTATTTAACATGTAAGACGACGATTACACAAGAACTTCACCAGCAATTTTAGCAGATAGAACCAAATCAGCCGGTGCACAGGATCGTTTTATTTCAGTAATAGGTGCATAAAATTTGGTGGTAATAATTTAAAAAAGGCGATCAATGTCATAACAATTAATAAACGAACAAATCATTTCACTTTAGAAATTGTCATCATAATTAAAAAGCACCAATCATTGTCATAATAATATTTGTAGGATCAATTAATAATACTATTTAGAATAATAATGTTTATAAACATTAATAATGAATTCACGTTGCTAGATAGAGGTCATTTCCAATTATATATTTGGTAGCAGTAAAATTACGTAGTTGATGTGACCGTGGCAGTTTGACAGGTGAAACATCAATTTTGACGGGAGAAATCCCCGGTAGGGAAATCATTTTGTTAGGCATCATCACTCTAAGGCACATACATGCGGTATTTGTCCCAAGTCTATGGAGATCGTTACAGTAGAAGTCATACATGGGAAGGAATTAGGCCATTGCCTTTTGAAGGAACCATTTCGACATTTATATGGAGTAATTTTGGAGAATAACTTAAATCTGACTGGCTGGAATCGAACACGCGTCCTTTTAATACCAGACCCGTTAATACACTAAGGTCGATACATTTGGAATGAAAGTGAATGGAAATGAGGACAGATTTTTTTTTAAGTTTATGGTTGCCATTAACTTCACGAATCCAAACATTGAGAATGAAAGAACAAATGTTTTTGAGGAAGTAATCAACTTATTGTTAATTTAAATCAGTTTTACTTGCTTATTACGAACCACGTGTTAACTACTGTGTAATTAGCAGAAACATCACGACGTATTATGTGTGATGTGACTGATATGGTACAGGTCGGTCGTACCTCAGTATTACCGTTAACGTTGAATACTGTTAGAAATCTAAATATTTACCGTACTTTGAATGCTTTAAGCAAAACTATGTCACCCAATTTTAGACTGATAATTGTTTCAAACTTTGTGAATCTTTTAATGCTGTATTCCAAAGTTATTTATGCCTTTTATTTCTGCATCTACAGAATATTTTCTCAAAATGATCGGTGATTAATTGATGTGCCATCGCAGAGTGACGGTCATATAAAGGGTTAATTAGATGACTAGGAAATTGCCAACAGAGCATTAGTTACGTCACAATTAAAATTCACAATTAAACTTCACCAGAAGATGGCGACGGAGTTTCAGATCGCCGAAATATCGTGTGGAAACAACTTAATTACTCGGCTAGTCTCCCGAGAAGGCTACATCAATTCTCAACGCCGAGAAAAACTTCGTTCTTACAATTAAAATTAATAATAATAATCAGCAACGAATGCTCCAAATCGACAATTATAGCCACTTTTACGGCACTTGTTATTGCTATATGGAGCTCTGCCAACAGTCATATTCTGAACATCTCATTCAAATTTGAGTGCTCCCAACACTTCTGTACTATTAATAAAACTTATCAGGTTCTACTTGATTTTCATTATATCCCAGCCCAAAAACATCTAAACAGCTAGAAGCAACTTACGTTTCGTTGACCGCGATTAAGTGTGTCTGTTTTGACGAACGAGATGCAGCGAAAAGCTACCACTCAGATTTTGATGAGATTTCGAATTATATACAGACCATAGTCCCGTGGGTAAGATAAGCTATGTTTCATTCTGATGTGAGCAGGAAAAGTGAGAAATTTACGATAAAAATACCTCGAATTAGGATCCTTTTTTTTCAAACGCAAATCACGAAAAAACTACTGGTCAGATCTGGTTACTTCTTAAAGATGTTATCCTAATGACGTCGTTGTAGGCTGATGAAACATTGAAACCGAAACGAAAAGCAGAACTGATGACTTTCCTGATTATGAAATGTGGAACAACTTCAATCTTATCGCAGAAATCAGTAGTTTTGTATTTATCGAGACAAATAAGGGCTCTTTAAACTGGAAATAAGTCATTAAGCCACATAAAGTGGCCTAAACTATTAATCAAAAAACTTCTCCTCGTAGCCGTAAAAGAATTAATTTTGAAACGTTAAACCCATAAGAAAAATGAAAAATTCAACTATTGTTGCTATATATGGCTTCTTGACGACCGAGCGTTGTGGGTGAGCGGTTAACGCTCTGGCCTCGCATTCGGGAGGACGCCGGTTCGAATTCCCGTCAGGGCATCCAGATTTGGGTTTTCCATGGTTTCTCCAAATCACTCCAGGAGAATGCAGGGATGCTTCCTTCAAAATACCATTGCCGAATTCCTTCCCGTTCCTTGTCCCCAGTCCCATCTCCGCTCTAATAACCACGACGTTGAAGAGGCGTAAAGTCATAAGTAAAAATAAAAGGCTTCTCGACATCGAGGTGATTAGAGTTGAGAGTGGATAGGTGGAATGAAACGGAATATCCAGATATGAGCTTTAAAGAACAGTCAAATATTGCTGTTTCCACGAGTGACGTGCAGGAAACAGTGTTGCTACATTGTGCAGATAAGGGACTTAGATTCTGACGAAGTGGTCAAATTTATTGTCAAAGATTATACATCCACTATCCCATGGGCGGAGCCTTACGGCACGCAGTGGCTAGTTTTCTTAACTTTATTAATTTCCATACATTTCCAAAGAAAGCTGCTAAGTAGCAATAGAATAAATGGAATAACGTTAAACCCATTCTAAGAAATTTGGGAGCAGTTGCAAACTTATTTCCTGGGAGTGTAGAAGAGATGTTTGAGCAAAATCCGCAGACCTGTCAGATGTGGGGCAGGAAGGAGGAAAACAACTTGTGCCTGGCCTCCAGCCAGTGTCAAGTTTCCGATTCGGAGGTGTCGTAGGAAGGTCGCAGCGTCAGTAAACAAACAGGTCGCTTACGGTAACGGCTTCAAGAGTGAATCATCACACCAGAAGTTTGAACGTTATAAATAAATTAGCGCGAACCGGTCGTGCGGAAAGGATCACGTAATATTCACAATAACTCGCCTTTCACGGAAAATATTAGTCTGTCCTGATCACTAACTCTCCTTTGATATCTTAGGAAGACTTCGACACAGTGGAATAATGTATTAGTTGTAATTCAAATGTTGCTTGGACAATATAGATAACTGGAAATGTGCACGGAATATCCCGGTCACGAGAAATTCTACAATCTTTTGATGGAAACATTCAGAACGCAAGGAAAAAACTACGGGACTTTCATGTGGTTGTCTCAGATTGAAGTTTTGATATAGCGTATTACTTTCAGCTCCGCTAGTATTACCATTTTGTTGTATTAAGTGCACTAACTCTATCTGGTTTGCTGCTTGTAGTACAAAATACTACAAAATCATCATTTATCTGACTATACTGAAATCAATTACGTCTATAAATATGAAATCTAAAATTTTTCTATTGGATTGATGGCGATGTTTTAATAGGAAACTATTAAAAATGTTGCTAATAATCTACGCCTTTTACAGTACAATAAAAACTAAAATATAATCAAACCGTAAATTGAATAGAAAGCTATGAATAAGAAATTTCTATCAACTATTTTATCCGAGATTTTGTGACCACCAGTAATCACTAAGCAAAACAGTGAACAAGTCTAGCGTGTCTATTCTTGCTGAATGTAACTTTGTTAGTCAAATACAGCAAAGATAAGTTGGCAATTCTCTGTGGAATCCACCTGCTCATGGCTGTAGAAACTATATACATGGTGCTAAACCCTAAAGAGGAACGCTAAAACTAAGCCAAACTGAACGCTCGTATCGGTGTAACTTCCGTTCAAATCGTTTAACGATTACTTGAGTCAACATGTTCAGAGACGGACTAACAGAAGTCGGAAGTAATCGAAGTGACAGGAGACGTCAACAACTGCAGAAATTTTACAACAGAAATTATGTCCGGTTGCAAAATAAGTCTTTATGCATTACAGACTGATACCCAACACTTCAGTATCACATTTCATATTGTACGATTGCGGCTTCAGTTATAACGGAGAGAAATACAAGGGGGTAGATAGCAGTGAGAGGGCTATCGTGAATACGTCTACCTTAGCAAAATAACCTTTGGAACGACTAATATTGATTATAGCTGAACATTTTATTTAGATACACAAGAATGTCCTGTAGCTAACTGCTAAGTATTTTGTTTAGGTACCTCGACTGTGGTATCACTGTGCTTCTCTCGCGTCCATCGGAGGCGGTGTCATGAGCGCAACTCCCTCTTCCTCACCGCTGGTTCAACTTTTATCTTTTTCTTGCTCAGTAAATAGAGACGACAAATCTCCGTATATCCAGAGGGGATGGCGGTCTTACTTGAACCTACCTGCGTTTCTCTGGTTTTTCTTCCACTATCTTACCATGTAACTTGACATTTTCGCCTCCAAAGTGTGTGACATGTCTTACTCCTGTACAGTATTTTTGATAAGTGAAAAATTATTTTTGTTGCTAATAATACATGTCCATAATTGTTCTGAGCATAATTAATGAAAATAATTGTAATTAAATGTAATAGAGTTTCCACAGATGGTAGTGTATGCAGCGAACGAGGTCGTATTACCATCTTAGCTTTTAAGCTTATTGATAGAAAGTATCTTTGGTTAAGAGCCGTGTGGGAGAGTCCACGCGGTAAGCTCGCGAGCGAGCTCCGCGGTTGTTTGTTAAAGAGTACGATTAGAATATTTTGTTCAGGAAATTGTACAGTATACTGTGTATAAAATCGTGATTGAATTTAAGAAGCATTAAACTTAACGTCAACATTAATTGGACTGTGTGTTTATTCTTTAAAATTACCTTAAGGAATCGTGAAAATATAGTGGGTATGTTTGCCAGTAAGGTATTCACTATCGGTAATTAAAACAATCTGACGGCTTGCAGAGTTAGAGCTGGTCAGAGGGCCAACCCCCCCCCCCCCCCAACACGCCGTTCATTAATTAGCTGGTTACAACTGTCATAATTTTTCTTAATTTCCTTTTATCGACCCTAAAATGGTCTTACAGTGTCCACCGCAGCGCATTTGATACGAAATTACAATGTTTTTCATAAAGTCACGTGACAAATGAGCTAGTTCCGCTCTCTAAGGCCACTCGGCGTTTGCTGATTCGCCACTCGTCGACTCCTCGGTCCTCTTCCTGGCCTCGCATGGCTCTCTACCACTCGGCTTTCTAGTTCTATCGGTATATCCGACACCTATCCACATTTCCAAGACAGCTTGCTTCAATTCTCCTTCCATGCCGATAGTTCTGCTTTTACTTTCGTTAATCGGAATATTGTATACTCAGCAGGTGCGAATGTGGTGAAGAGAGTACGCTTGAGCACATGGTATGGGAATGTAGAATAACAAACCGTCTGAGAGCTCGCCAACAAGCTCGGCTGCAAGGGAGGAGAATATTCGACATACTGTGCGACGAAAGTTTGCGACATTTACTAGACGAGGCAGTTATGTAGCCTCAAAATATTGGAAGGAGAAATTTGTAGCAAGGAAATATGCCGAGCGAAATCGAAGATCTCAGCAAAAGAAGAGAACAATTAAACTTGTGAAAAAATGAGAGCTAATTCAGGAAAGAATTTTAGACGGAACAGTAAGTCTGACTTTCACAACCCCGGATTGATGGAAAATATCCTACTACAACGGGCTGTATTAATCGTAGGAGGATTTCAGTGAGCTCCGATGAGGACGTCCTCTAAGCTACAGTGGGGGTCGTCTTGATATTCCAGGACTCTTGATGGCCTGGGCAGATGCTTTGCCAGTACCA
This sequence comes from Vandiemenella viatica, assembly GCA_031002005.1. Classification (NCBI taxonomy): domain Eukaryota; kingdom Metazoa; phylum Arthropoda; class Insecta; order Orthoptera; family Morabidae; genus Vandiemenella; species Vandiemenella viatica. Next base: position 39,895,974 of record CM061920.1, on the reverse strand, counting down.
GGGAAAAGTATCTTCGGAACACAGGCAACAAAAAAAAAATTATGAACGCTAGCGGAAATTAATTGCGAATGTAACAGTTGGTGGTAGTAATAGTAATGTTAGTAGTAAAAGTGATATTATTAGTAATAGTAATGTTAGTAGTAATATTAATGGCAGTAGTAGTAATAGTAGTGGTGGTATCAACTTTTTTAATAACCGCAGAAATACTACTAACAAAGTAGTCAAACATTGGAAGTTAAATTAAATTATCTTGCCTTCATTTTTCACAAAGTGAATACGTTAAATACATAACATACAAGTGTATACATACGAAAAATAATTAGAATAAGGGCACAGATCAGTTTCTAGGTGCTGGTTTATGTTTTATATGGGAAATAAATAAATCCTGAAAAGTTTTGAGTTGTCCGTAGTGTGTTTTTATACGAAGTGACAACATTCTCCCTCAATTCACGCAACAAGCGACTGGGTAAGGTACTCGGCGGGTACTGATGCAACGTACCGTTACCTGTGCCCTCCCCAGGTCGTGCTGGTAGCGGCAGAGACGCATACTAAACCTTTTAAGCTTTCTCTGTCGAATGCTGTTACTCCGTTTTCCTCCGTTCAATAGTCTTTGAGATTTAATCGTTTCTAACTGGACAGCTTTCATGTGGTTAGTTATTATGGGATGCCACCGAGTACCTAAGTTGAATGGCGTATTAACGCCGAAATCTAACTACGCCGTTTCAAAGCATTCACGTATAACGACGCATGTGCCGCTGATTCTGGTGACGTCACTGGCCTCTGCGGCGCCCTCTGACCAGAGTATCAGCCGCACCGCTATCGCCCGGGAAATTCACTTTGCCCGACCGCCTTTTAAGGCACCGCGCGACAGATTGTTATTGAGACAGCTGATTTATGAGATCGCGTAAACTGCCAGGTCCCCCTCGCGTCGACGGAATATTCCAGACCAACGAACACGTGTCTTCTTATCGCCTGTTTTAGGACCACCACAAGGTATTTACTGCGTTTTGTTTACCACACGATACCGGCCGTGACGTCTTTAGCCGAGGCGTCTTCCAAACATATCCCTTGCACAGTACATATACTATACTGTAAAACTCTAAGAACCGAACGTAAAGACTTGGAGCGAGTTTGCGACCAAAAGAAAAAAAACGCCACGCGTAATTACGTAGAATGATACACTGAAGGTTGGTAGGATTTTAAGTCGCACAACCGGATTTATCTATGCACCTCGCTGACTTATGATAGCAGCAGAAGATGTAGTAACAACAGAACATGTGTGAAAACGAATTTCTCTACAAAAATTACAAAACAAGCAGGAGAAAATATAAAATTATGTTGGCACAAAATATCACGTCCCTACATAGTTTCGGAATATAAGCAAAAAATATACCGAGACTTTAAAGCGCGTAGATTACTTGTTACGTGAGGCTGTGGGGAAGTTTTGTTAAGCGAACAGGGGAGTTTGAAAGTCAGGTTTCGAAAAAAAAAAAAAATAGAGACAGCAGTTTAAACACTACTTTTACTCTGTACACTATCAATTGGTTTGATGCAATCATCCCTGCCTTTCTATCTGGATCTAATCTGAATATACCCATTACAGTCCACGTCATCCATTATCTCACTGATACACTTCAATATCTTTTTTTTTCAATTCCTCTCCTTTGAACATTCCCACATTAACTAAATAAAAGTCTCGAATTTCTTAAAAAGTCATCGACAATTCAATATTTCCTCTTACATGATCTTCCTGTTTTCTATTATTTCCAGAATTTGTTCCTGTCATACTGCATCCTCCAGGTTAATTTTTAAATATTCCTGTGTATTACATTCCCCATGATCCGTATGATCCATCGATCAAGATAGAAAGGCATGGATAACTGCATCAAACCAAATGTTACAGTAGTAAAGGATAAAAGTAGTGATTAAACTGCTTATAGACCCTTCTCATTCATAAGTATTTAATATCGGTGTGAATAATTCATAACTTAAACTTCTCCTAAATTTTTTAACGCTCCTGACAGAATTACATTTTCCCTCACTGACTTATTTGACACCAGAGCATCCAGAGCTCTGCCATCAAATTTAGTCCTGTGCAATCAATACCAGCAGCCTTCTCAGTTCATCCCTATTTTTCCATTATTATTATTATTTGTGAGATAGAAAAAAAGATTCCATCAAAATTTTGATGTCAATGAATCTTTATTTTAACTGTCCAAAATGTTGTTTGATACCGACTTTGCTGTGAAATTTATTTGTGTCTCTAAGTCCTCAAACTGTTCATCCATTTATCTTTTTGGTTTAGTGGAACTTCCAGTTCATTTTGTTTCTGGAACACATCTGCTGATTCCTGTAGCATTTATGAGCTTATTGCGTTAATTTTTAAACGTCAATCACTTCTCTGTCATCCATCGAATTCGACCAACCTCATTGCTATCACACCAAAGTGTGTGTGCATGTGTTTTTAATCTGCTTTAATTATCTTTCTCTTAAATGCGTTGTCTTATTGTTATCTTGACTGTCCGGGTAGAAACCTAACGTTTCAGCCATCATGTCGTGGCTTTCTTCAGAGGTGAGGTTCCACCCGGTCAGCCAAGATAACATCGACAACGACCGTGGAAGTCTGTGCACCCACGTTGTATTATTGCTGTTTCCTTACAAAAATTTTAAAACTCCTTCTTAGAACTAAGACTAATCTTGACCCTACCATGAGTCACTTTGTTTTAGTAATTCCGTTTTGTCTGTATAAATTACTCATAGCAGCTATACTGCTTATAATTTACTCATTCTCTTGTTGCTCAGATTAAATTAATTTGTCGCCAATAAACGAATATTGTATCTTTCCTATAAGAGTTGCAATTTTTTCTGTGAATTCTTAACATCATAGTATGTTAACCTAACACTTCTCAGCGCTTAGTAACTTGTACTACAGCTTTCGAAGCTGTGATTGATGGAATACGTGGGAAACGCAAGATAGCGTTGATGGAGGTAAATGACTATAGAATGGAGAAGTAAAAGAAACTATAAGAATGCGAGAGAATTCTGTTGTTGTTGTTAATTTAGTTCCGTTACCCGAAAAAAAACAGATGTATGTATGACACTTGCGTATTTGCTTAATAGAACTGGCTGAACATCCACAAGTGGGTTACAAGAGCTGCGGATAGCGGTTTCCAGTAAACTGTCTGCCTAAGCTTAAAAGCGGGACGAGTGGGAGGGCATTAAGAGGCTGATTGAATGAGGTTAGTTGGGCGAGCGTCGATTCCAGCTTTTATGAGATAATTCAAGTGGGGGAGTCGAGAAGTGTTACGAATAGGTGCGTATGTAGGTCGAGGGACCGATAACCATTACATCGGGTTCCTCGGTGATCAGTCTCGTATTGAGTACAGTAATTCCTAACACGCAATATACAATATTCGTGGAGCACTAAGTTTTAAAGTATGGCCATCGGGCAACTAAGGGAATCCGATATTTGTACCCACTAACTCTGCAGACTGCGTTTTGGCTAAAGATGTTTTTTCAAATTTATTTGGAAAACTAAACATAATTATTGTTAGAAACTGATTTCCATCATTCCTGATACTGACTAACATATATATATTGGAAAGAGAAGACCCTCATTACTATAGATGGAACTATTCGTCATTTTCCTGCGGGCAATTTTGTTGATCCATTAGTTTTCACATCAATCGCCTATCATAATCACTGGTGTAAACAAGGCGGTTTGTCACATATTTGGCAGCCTCTTTTACTTGTAGGATTATAATGGTGCAATGACGGAATCCAGATCATCTTAGATTCGAAACAATACGCACTGTACCTTCCTAACTTCGGGAGTAGAGATAAATGAGATGCATTTATATCGCACTTAATAACAGGTAGGAAACCGGTTCGGTGATAGTTTGTTAAGTCATCGGAAACAAAGACAGGATTCGCATAATGACGCAAATTTCTAATGAATTCCTCGGTAGAGGTTAATAGCAGGCAGCGCGATAAAAATAGTAGAGACTTACTCAATATATGTCCACTAACGTACATTTTCCTTGTATCAGCTAAACGATTTTCTTTTATTTTCCACAGCGAAAGTAGCAGGAGCTCAAAATGATCTACAAATAAATTAGTCAACAGCACTGACAACTTCAAAGTTTAAAAAATATATTTTTAACTTCCTTTTTACTAACTTAAAATGCAATTATCACAAATTCGTGGAAGCTGGTTATTGCATTTGTTTACGTGAATACTAAATTTGGAGTAAATATTTAAGTTAGGAGAATAGTAAGACTGCTGTTAGTAACCAATGATCTGAAGTAGTTTATCATCTGACCGACAGATATGTCGCACCTGAGGAAGACGACGGAGCTAGTCGTCGAAATATCGTGTTATCACAACTCAATCTAGCGGTACACCCGTGAAGACTCCATTGCACAGTTTTATCTTGTCCATCAAGCACTTTAAGATTCAAGTAGAATTAATATAGTGTAGCAACAACAGCATACAGTTCTTCCCATTTCTCACTCTAGTATGGAATCGGTTATTTACGTTTCTTAAGCATAAAGCACTACCCGACCCTCTGGCTCAGTTGGTAGAAGGTTCGGTATGGTGTTGGGAGCTGGTTCGAGTCATAGGAGTTGAAGAAATTTTTCATAATCAGAATTAGCCGGCAGAGTAGGAGAGGTGGTGGCGCACAGTTCCTGATTCCAAGACTGAACAACACTGACTCCGAGGAGCACATGGGGTGAGGGCTGATGGTGGTTCACCCGTTAGACGTGGACGTTGAGCTGGCGACCATTTTGGAAGAGTAGGCCTGCATCAGGTTTCAACCTCTCGCTTCCATCATCTTCCATTCATCAACAACATGCTACACTGAACGTACATACATCGCAGAAAATCACACAAAACAGTAACGCGTAGGTTACATACGCATCACTACGAAAGGTAATGTGAATCTGAGCCTGTTAAACTTACCTAGAATACTGCCTCCAGGGAAGCTTCATAGCCTGGGTCACCAGGTAGGGAGGGAGGTAATCGCCACACACAATGTGCAGGAAGTGTCAGTCAGCTTCCTCACAAGCCTAAAAGAACAGGTCTGACTGCTGTAAACATAATCTGTATTACGCTTCCCTGTAGTGCTGAAGCTAATGTCTGTTTGAACTTTCAATTGTTTATTTGCGTGTTTACTGGACTAATCAGCTGCATTAAGCTGAAAACAACAGTCGCCTTCGATATTATGATTAAGTGTACCCAGGTAGTTATTTGATCCTAGTAGGTGTTAAGAGCCATGTCGGTTTTTTATCACCAGACACTTGTCTAAAATTTATCAGCTGATCGTATTAATCGGTGACTTTTAAATCGCTTAGCTGTGGAAAGTATTTGGCGTTGTAAAATGCTGTCAGATCTCATTGCAGTTTGGTCGTATTCTGCTGTAGCTCTTTTCCGTAATTTTCAACTGTGTATAGTGATAGAGAAAAGTGCACCACTGTATGCGTTTTAAATTTGCTACCTTAGAATTTTGTTTATTGGATTTAATTAAAAAAAAAAAAAAAAAAAAAAAAACTTAAAGTAGAATTAGCGAGAGAGTGCTGAAAGACCTACACACATTTAGGCGGAAATATAATTTTATAAGTAACAGCCGTAATATTATGGGTAAAAATAGTGATGATGAATTTAAGTATAACTAAAAAAAATAATGTGCATAGAAGTAACAGGGAAAACAGTAGCAGATGAGATAATGATTATTCGTTTAGATTCTCATATATTCAGAAATATAGTATCTTTGGAACAGAGATGGTGTAGTAACGTTATGAATGGCGTTAAAGATAAAAGACAATTTTGATTGTAAGAACGTTACAATTAAATTTAAGTGTAAAGGAGCGAACAGAAGGGATTAAAACTGAAATGATTGAACAGTGGGATTTAGATGTTAGGAGTAATAGCTTCTGATATGAAACTTAATTAATCAATCCTGTGTGTAAAGTGCACCTGGTAATCCTTAAAAATCGGGTAATTGTCCAAGAATATATAAACACGGCCAGAATTTGTTGTTTGTATCAGAGGAACCGTTGTGAGAAGATAAATAAAAAGAATTAAATTTCAAGGCATACAAAATTTAATCCTATATCAAGTCTGTAACTATTACAGTGGCGGCCAACTTTGCTGGAAAAGAACGAGAAAGCACAAGTTTGCGGCAAAGTAAAAATAAATAGAATTTAATCCGATTCGAAGAAATAGTTTATTTAGATTGCCATCAGTTTATAAGCTGCAAGCAACATTGCAACAGCTACTAGATGTGTGGAAGGACTGCGACTGCTATGTGCAGCTCTTCTTGACGAATGTTATGGAGCCGAGCGCTGCCGTGAGAGGTCGCAGCAGATGTGAAAGGGGAGAGCCCAGAGCAGCAAGGCCGCTGACGGTTTCTTATCTGTCAACAAACGCATCTGCTTCCCACGCCGAGAGGGGTGAGCCTGCTAGGAGTGCTCGTCTCAGATGGCTCTATTTTATCACGACCTAATGAAATTTACAGCATCACTTGTTGATCAGGTTCTTTTAATTTGTGAAGTGAAAACTTCTTTAGGAGCGGTGGGCACTTTACGAGTTCGCATCACCAGCATGCTGCAATAGCAGTATATGTGTAGCTATAAGTATGGCGTGTTGCACTGGGGCAGCAGTGAAAGTATAGATTATACTTGTATACAATAAATATACCTACTGGCTCGCGCGCAGCCACCTGTGTACACATATACACATAAATACACAAATACATTGTATATACCTGATTGTAAGATATATATACCTTACTACCACGCGTCCTGAGTCCTCATCGAAGGTTATCCATTTTACCCATAATAACGTACCTACGTAAAGTTTTTTTTATTATAATTTTTTTCTAATATATCTGGCATTAATCGTTCGAATTAGATCTTATAATTTCGCAACCATTGATGGTCCCCATGGGTGAAGTGGTAAAGCGATGTACCGTAGAATGAAAGGGTACGGGTTTGAATCCATAATCGGAGAAACTTTTTTTTTCTTATTTTTTTAGGTGAGAACTTCTTTAGGCGCACAGGGCGATTTTCGGATGGATAAAATCTTACGAATTCACGTCAACGACATGCTAATATTATCGGTATGTAAAGGCTATAAGTATGACGTGTTGCGCGTATTATATTCAAAGTTTTAGTATTTTACTTATGTCAGCAGTCCTTAATGACTGCCAACTTTTTATTTATTTATTTATTTCCGGAAAGCTTTAAACGCTTTACCGCACAACCCCTCTTAACGAAGATTCTCGCACAGAGAATATAACAAAAATTTCTGAATCGATTTCTGATTACTTACTTATTTGGATGTTCGCAGAATATCGTCAGAGAGGACAAAGAGTCTTTTAAGCTAAATGTTATCTCTGTTGTCCCGAAAGGGACTATAATAGGACCAGTTAAACTCTATTTTTTATAAACGAACTAAGAGACAATGTTCTCAGCTGTTCAAGATTATTTGCTTTTTTCGCTTATGACATAACGCCTCGTCGACGTCGAGGCCATTAGAGACGGAATAGGACGAAGGCAAGGAAGAGGAAGGTATTTGACCATGGCGTTTCGAAGAAACCATCCCGGCATTCGCCTGCAGTGATTTCAAGAAATTAATGAATAGCTAAATCTGCATGGCTGGACGGGGATCCCAGAGTGTTACCACTCGCCCACCATGTTCAGTGACGTTTACTGATGACGCACTTATCTAAAGGGAAGCAAGGAGTTACTCTCATTGTTTACAAATTCACCTTGATCAGGTCATTATATCTTCAAGATGGTGCTGTAAGTAGCAACTTTAATTAAATTGAAAAAAAAAATACCGCTTACGCGCGTAATGGACAAAAAGATAAAACTTTCCCATGAATAATAAACAAGCTGTTAGATCACGTAAAAGTTTATTCTTTTATCCACTTCGTTGTAACAGTGAAAAAAAGCAATATGAAGTGGAACCGCGCATTGATCGTAAAGTCAACTCTGCGATTCACAGTTCAGATTTTGAATAATTGTTACCGTAAATGAAATAGTTTGGTAAACTCTTGTAGCTTCTTATGTGGAGTGCCGTCACGCTATGTGGGATTGGTATCGCAAATTATTGAAATTATAGTGTGAATATGAGTAGATTCTCTGGTAGAGCCGAAGTATTTTACGCTTGGTTATAATCACTAACGTGTTAGCACGTACCTTCATAGATACTGCAACGAAACAACGTATCTTGGTCGGAATGACTGGATAGATAAGAAAGGGGAAATGAGGTGCTGCTCTGATGGCTATATGAATTCTTCATTTGGAACACATGGAGCAGAGAATACTTTTCTTGCAAAGCATCCTTTGCCAGTTTTGTGTAAATAACAAAGTAGAGACATAGATAGAATTAAAGGATCTGATTATACGCGATGAAACTGTGCTACAAAAAATCAAAAGTTGAGGAGATCTAAGACATATATGTCACTACTGGAATCCTATGTGCGAATTATTAATATTCATTACTATTTGACCAATAATATTTTCAGAAATTTGTCTCATGCTCCGATATACGGCGTATACAAGGAAAGAAAATAATTTCAACGATTAATGTCAATTGCAAAAAATGAAATGTCGAAATTTGTTAGAAGTCTTAATATTTTACTGCTACTGGGAGTGATAAGAAACAGCAGGTTAGGACAGGCTGGAGTGAAAGGTGATTGCAATAATCTTCGTAACAGTAGAACATCGTACAAGAAGAAGTCTACTGAGAGAACGTGAAGAGGAAGAGAGAGAATAACGAAAAGCAGTAGGTAAATTACGGGCTGCCTGCCTGCACAGTAGATTGTCAGATGGTCAGGGTCCGTGAACAGGCTAACAAAGAGCACTGGACCCGATAGCGTTCCTTGTTGCGACACGAGACGCAGCTGCAATAGCCACTGCCTGCCCTGCCAATAGGAACGCGGATACGGTACGGGTGTCCTGCTGCGCTGATTGTCTATCTGCAAGGGGCCAGTTTGACGGACGTCAGCCGCTGTTGCAACAAAGCATATCGTCATGCAAACAAATTGTCTGAACGTCAATTGTCTTAAATTATACAACTGACAGTATACTCACAAATAAAACCTGATCTAAAACCTTCTTACAATTCAGCCAAAAATTAATTCTACAAGCCTTAGAATATTGTTTTTCTAGCTCACAACTGATAGGTATCAACTTCTCAAAAAATCTCTGAAATACGAAGCTTCGGGGAAACTATAAGAATATGGAGAAAGTCTTGACAGATATAGTTCAAATTGAATTAAACTGTGCTGCACATGGTGCCTCAATACGAATAAGAAACCTCCTTTCCTTCACAATCTACAGAAATTCAAGAAAATGTTTCCCACCCATTTGAAAAAGAGCTTTTCCGAACTCTTTAGTTTATTCATCTCGATTGCTTGGCTTGTAAAGCAAAATTTAAGTTCAGTAAACATAAGAAAATCTAATTTGTTACTACGAGAACGTGCACAAACAACGTAGCTCCATTTTGGCCTCCTGTGAACCCCCCTCCCCCCACGTAGCCCTACGTGGCTTTTGCCATTACACCCCCTCCCCCCCCCCACGCGTAGCACGTGGCTTTTTTCCCTTTTTGTTTCCAGAAGACATTTTGTACTGTTTTCTCCTGTCAGACTATTGTAAATTACATACAGAGAAAATTAACTCAAGAAAATAAATATTCACATGCTGTTGTGTGTTTTGTTTCTCGTTTTAACTATGAAAAATGTTATGAAAGGAAAGCTACGTAGCCTGGCTCGGAAACCCCCCCCCCTCTCCCCACGTAGCTTAGCGTAGCCTTCCAGCCAACCCATCCCCCCCCCCTGGACCGAGCCACGTAGTTTGTGCACTCCCCCTAACTGTTGAGTAAAGGTCATATGTGGTTTTCCCTGTTTGACCATGTCTCACCGCCATACGAACGCTTTGAGTGGCTGCATTCTTGCTATCATGGAGGAAGGAAATATATGGAGGAGAAAATCTGTGAAGCAGGCTCTAATCTCTCGCGCATGCGCGGTGGCGGCAGCGGCGATATTGCGCTTCCAAACAAATGCGATGTTCACATGCTGTTAGATGCTGTGATTATTTCATTTTGTAATGTGTATAAGTGTTTTATAATGCCATCTTGTGTTGCATACGGTTGCACAAATTGGCAAGAGAGGAAAGAACCTGGAATATCATTTCATAAGTAAGTTGAATTCTAATTATCGTTGTTGAAGTGGGCGGTAGGAATTGCAAACTTCGCTGCCTGTCTATAAATATTTAGTCATAGCTCTCAATGGGATGACTTTGTTCTCAAATGTTTGCTGGTGTAGTGTAGATAATCAGCATACCTTGCTATTTTGCACATAATAGACTAGCATTACTTTTTAACGAGTGTTGAAAATGAGATTTAAAGGGGTGTTTTTTACATCACGATTCAGTGAATTTAGTATTGCGCTTTCTTTCGTCACGTTGCAGTTTATACTGACAATGTATGATGAAATTAAATGTGTTAAATTATGCTATGCAATCTAGGAATCTTGATGAAGCAAACGATGTTGTTACCGCAAATACAGTTTGCGATTCAAATACGCGTGTGTGGGTATGTCTACATAGTTTGATTGTGTAGCGGCAATTTAATGGAGATTGTGGTTAGGTCTAAATGCAGTCTGTACCAGAATGGTTTTGTTTTTCCATAAGGGACAAAGAATTTATCTATTACTGTTAGTAATTTCATGAGAACCAAGTTAGTGACAAAACGTGTAACGCGATTGAAACTACTTCCACTTCCATCTATTTCCAATTAAGCTTACGATGTATGGTAACAAAATAACTATTTTTATTTTGGTCTAGGCCTCAATTCAACCTAACCACAAGTGGTAGTAAAAACAACTGAAATATCCATTCTGCATGTCCACCATGTAATTCATTGTGGCTTTGGCAGAATTAATTTTTAGTCCAGGCCGCATTTCAACACAATCCCAGTATATCCCGAAAACTAAGCAGGATATCGAAAAAATTTATTCTTTATTTTCGATTTGTTTCGTCGTGTTACATAAGAATCGATCATTAAATTTGACTTTTGGGAAATTTTTCTTCTGTGTTTCAACTCAAGACACCTCACTTTTGATACAGTATATCTCGAGAACTAGGTGATATATCGAACATTTTTATTCTTTATTTTTTATCTGTCTCGTCTTTTTAAATAAGAATCCGTCATCAGATTCGACTTTGACCAATTTTTTCATCTTAATTTCAACCAAAAACATTTCACGTTTGAGACAGAATATCTCGAAAACTAAGCAGGATATCAAAAAATTTATTCTTCATAGTTTATTTGTCTCATCAAGTTACATAATAATCCATCACCAGATTGCGGCGTTACGTTTATCCTAGAGTCCCCTTGAGGTTTTTGTACATATTCCCCATGTCTGTATGGAAGCGGCCATGTCCCCCCCACTCCTCCTCCGCCCGGCTTCACTTCAATGCGTAGTGAAGGTCTCTTGCGTCGTCTCCATATATTTCCTTCCTCCATGCTTGCTATCGTCATTGATACCTGTAGTAAGGTCTGCTTCGTAGCCTGTTACATCCAAAGATGTTTTTCCAACTTAGCACACTTTTGACGCGGTCACAGTACTAACACCGCACCCTTACACTCAAATACACTGACCACATCTCACCATACCTGACTAATTTCTTCTCCTCACTAAAATAAAAAAGACTGAAGAAATTTGCGCATTTAAAATCACATTAAAAAATCCTGATCGCTCCACTAGCCTCCTGCCACCTTCCATTTGATTCCTTAGCCTTCACTTCTAATATTAACCTGTGACACTTCTTTATTTATTGACGGGTTAGATATCGATATTAATAGGTTATTGTTAGAATTTCAATTATTAATTAAGTATTCATAGATTTTATTGTAATCACCAGTTACGATATAAGAGGCTTCTTGACTCCCTTAATCTTACCAGGACAAATAAATTTATAAATAAGCATTCTCGAACCAATAAAAACGGAAATGAATATACGAAAAGAAATAATAAGAAGTTATTTAATAAAACTGAAAATTTTCAGATATTATCAGAAAAACAGGAATTACTTTACGTGGACACTTGCTGTGAATGAATCCAAAAAGACTGATCAAAAATATTATTTGACAATTTTAATAAAAATCCCAGAACACAAAATAGTTGGTTTGCTGAAGTAAAAACGCAAATAAGAGAATTAAATCTTTAGCAAGGTGCAATCTCTAACGCTCATATATAGAAAAAAAGATTGCAGAGATTTTGGTTCCCAAGATAAAGTGCAGAAACAAAGGAAAACACTTTTGAAACAACAAAGAAGGAAACAACATAGTGAAGGGCATATAAGAGGCGTGAACAGCGTCAGATGTTGAGTGATCACTGTGAAGGACACGGAGATACCGCGTACTCGTGTGTCACAGCGCTATCAGCACCCGAATGAATTAGAAAGGGGCCTCATTGTGGGATTCCATTTGGCAGGCTGGTTGAATCGTGCAGTTTCCATATTTGTGGAGTATTCGGATGTAACAGTGACCCGATGTTGCATTGCATTGGAAAGTGGGAGCAGACATACTCGTCATCAAAGTTCCGGTCGACCAAAGGGAAGGAATGCCGTATTGTGCACCAAGCACATCATAACCTCTTCTGCACCAACCAACCAAATAATGGACTCCCTGTAATATTAGGGTATTAAGGTGTCATACCGCACCTTTGGTCGCAGCCGTAGTAGGGAACTATCGACACATCCTTAGGCTGCCGTTAATACCACGACATAAACTGCTGGGTCTGGAGCAGCGCCGTGGCCAGGAAACATGCACTGCTGATGAACAGCGTCGCATTGTTTTGAGCGACCAAACGCGGTTCTGCAATGCTTCAGATGATTATCGCAGACGAGTATGGCGGCTATGTAGGGAGGGTCCCATTTTTCTGATGTTTAATGGTGCCACAGAAGTGTTACTCCTGGCGTTATGGTGTGGGGAGCCATCGGAAATGACTTCAGGTCACGGTTGGTAATGACTGAAGGAACTCTGACGGCACAACGGTACGTCCTCACATGTTACTTATCACGTGACAGTAGGGTGGTGCCATTTTACAACAGGACAATTCTCGCCCACACACTGTACGTGTCTCTAGGAACTTTTTGCGTGTTTTTGAAGCACCCTCGTGGTCAGCAAGATCCCCAGATCCAACCCGGTGTCAGTATCCAGAATACCAACGACCAGTTACAACAGTTGTGGGCCACGTTGCCTCAGGAGAGAATAGAAAGCTGTTATGACACCTTTCCCAACCAATTCAGTGCATGCATCCAGGCCAGAGGGGGTGCAGCGTCATCCTGGCAAGTAAGCTCATACTGCCAACTTCTTTGTAAAGTATTTTTGTAATCACTGAAATAATATTAGATGCCCTCTCAACCCATGAAGTTTGATTTCGTTTCCTGCTCCCCTTCTGGGTGCTTCACTTTTTTTTCGGGCAATGTCTATTGAAGTAAATAGAGAAAAAGTTTTTCTACCTCCCACCTTCTGGTGTACAGGTTGTTAAAATCCATTTAATTTTTTTTTCAAATTTTGTAACTGAAAGTAGGGACAGTTAAAGCTGTCGGTTTTGGATTGTTTTTGTTACAAGGTCTATAATACAGCATCTCGACATTTTTCTCCCATACAAAAAACATTTAAATCTAATACACATTGCAAGTTGTGAGAAAAACAAGCAAAATATGCCATCAAAAAGCATTTGTTTAGTTGCAAGTCAGAAACGACCCACAAAACAGTTATTTTATTTTGAAGTTACTTTGATGAGTATTAATATTATTTTATTAAAAGTGTGTACAATTCAGGACGCATTGCTTTCTAATGTAGCTATGATATACTTAATTCGAATAGTATTAGCAACGCAGCGATGACGTGGCGTGGTGTTGGAGAGCTAAAAATATGTTAGGCATTATTTTTGCGGACAAGCGAATTTTTTTTCGTGCTGCGAGAAACTCTGAATCTACGTGGCCGAAACGGATATCAAACCCACGTCCTTCTGATCGCTCACCACCAGACTCCGTGTGTATAATCATGTAATGTTGCTTATCCTGCCAAATTCTAGGGCTAGAGTCTGTGTGAAAATTTTAGCTTTTTTAATATTGGTTCTTGCAAGGCCAGAAGTATAGAACTGGAATTATTCTACCGAGTGTAATAATTAATTAATTACAGTTATCAAACTCAGTGCCAACCTTACTTCCATCTGAAAAAAAAAATGTTTTTTATTATTATTGGAGGATGACTAGATAATTCGCTGTTACTGACGGTCTTCTTTCGGGCCATTTAGTAGCAACAACAGGAAACATAAATTTAGTGATGGGTACCGATATAATTAAATTGCTTCAGTGTTGTTTAGGTTTTTACCACTCCACCTTTCAATTCTGTACAACAGTTACCGCTGATTAGTAGAAATCGTTTAATGTACAATATTGTTAATCATAATAGAACTTTATGATACTTTATATATAATATTTCCTAAACATACGCTTGACTTGTTTATTTATGTCTCTTTGTTTGATTTCAGAACTGGAAACAAAGGACAAAGAATCTTTATCCTGTGAAGCCCTCACTTCCGCTTCCTGTCTGCAGCGAAGGAAGATCTGTCTGACTGTCCGTGCTCTCGCAAGGTTAAGATGCTCTGCTCAGCACGATAGTAGATAACGCATTTTTTAATGCGATAGAAAATTACTTTCCAAAAGACTATCGGTTGACACACGTGAATAACTGAGCATGCTGAGGAATTTGATATTCCAAACTTATTTTAGCTGTCAGATATTAATAATTTGGAATCCAAATTCAGGTACACAATGATTCCTCAGCATCAAATACCTAATAAGCATTGTCGAGTCTGATAATATGGTTCTGTTGCATATGGTTCCCTGATTAAACACCATTTTCAGTTTCAAACTTAAATTAATTTTATGACATCTTTTCGGCCCTTTTGGCATGGATTTCGGCAAACATTGTTAATTTTTGAGGGAAAGGATTTTTTTACTAACGGCACATGAAAATTCATTTTGTCAATAACTTAAAATGTTCAGCAACCTACATTGAGCAGACTTCCAGAATATGCAGGATGCAAAGATGAATGTGGGCATTTTGTTGGTCTCACACCATCTGGACAAGCATAGCTCATGTTACCAAAATCTGGCCAACCAGATGTTGAATTCCTCCACATCTCCTCCGCTACGTAACACAGCACAGCGAAACCATTTAACCAAAAACCACTGTTCATAGAGGCTACTCCAACAGATCTGACTTTTGAGATCTGTTCAGTCTGTTCTGAACATGGTTAGCTTCTTGTTTTTCTTGTATGGTCCTGCTTCGTAATGCAGTTATATTAGAAATTAATTTCCGGAATTACTGAAAATTTAAAGTTGTATGCATTAATTTTACTATCACTATCGCACTTTCTTAGATCCTCCTTGTTTACGGTTACCTTTTAACTACTTCCTTTCCCCTCGTTCCGGCCACAGCTGACCGCGTGGACACCGGCCTCCTGTTTGCACAGGCGGCCAAGGTGAATCATGAGCGTGGGGAGGAGGCATGTGTCCTCCCAGAATTCAGAGCCGGATTTGTGAGATGCGCAGCATTTAATCTATTGGCGGAATGTTTGTCCTGCCATCTGTCTGAGAATCGTGTAACATGTGTTCAGTATCAAAACTGTATTTTTTTGTTTCTGTAACGTTCTAACGACTTGTTAGCGGAACAGGCTGAGGATATTGAGAAGTTACTAAATATATTGAACAAAACACTGAACCAAATATAAACCAAAGCAAGATAAAAGCGATGAAATGTAGCATATATGATACGAATGCTAGTAGGTTAAATATAAAAATAGGGTAGGATGCGATAGAAGAAGTAAGGGAATTTTGCTACCTAGGAAGTAAAACTACAACCGATGGTGGAAGCTGGAATAATGTTAAAAGCAGAATTGCACTAGCAAAAAGAGCCTTCATGAAAAAGAGAAATATTTCAGTTTCAAATATGAATCTGGGACTCAGATAGAACTTTTTAAAACTCTATGTGCGGAGCACATCACTTTATGGTAGCGAAGCATGGACTTTAGGAATACCAGAAAAGAAGAAAATTGAAGCTTTTGAAATGTGGAGCTATATAAGGATGCTGAAGATTAAATGAACTGATAAACTACGAAACGAACGAGTTTTGGAAATGATGGCTGAGGAAAGAAGTTTGTGGAAGTGTCAGTCTTACAGGATGGTAAGTCATATTTTGAGCCATGCGGGATTGGTTAATCTGTTAGTGGAGGGAACAGTCGAAGGTAAGAAGTGCAGAGGAAGACAGAAATTAGAATAGATGAAGCAGATAATAGAGGACGTGGGTTGTAAGGGGTATGCTGAGATGAAAAGATTAGCACAGGATAGGAAGGGATGGAGGATTGCATCAAACCAGTCGAGAGACTGATGACAACAACAAAAAAAAAAAAAATGCGTAGTTTATGAATCGGGTATTGATGACCGTTGCACCCCTCCCACCCAGTGTGGTGGCGCCTAAATGCGCACAGCCACACTGCCGGTTCTAATTGTTTGGTTAGATAAAAGTCCATTGGAATTAAATTTGTTAACCTGATCAGTCTCATGACATCAGGCTAATAATATTAATGCAATTTTGTTTGCGAATCACGGATAAATTTAACTTTCATTAAATACGTTATCTCCCACCACACTATCCCGTTTCTGTCAGTTTCAATTTAAGTCTACCAATTATAGTTTTGCGGTAAGTCCAAATGTATTGGAAAAACTTGCTTTTCTATTTCAAGCCCTAAATTTCAAGCATAAAAAGGCTTAGCGTTGGTGTACCTGCAATAATATTCAGACGCTACAGTTTATAGAGAACCTCTGAGTACTCTGTTTTTAAGAAATAAATCAGACCAAAAATAGCTCTTACTACAGGAAAGTAAAGGAGCAGTTGTTATTTTCTGTTGCGGTAGATGGTGCGTTTATTTGTTTGCAACTTCGCCCAAGTCAGATTCATCCTTTCAGATTGAAAAAATACTATGATAATATCTGTAGAATATACTTGAAACGCTTTAACATGGAGAAAAAAAGAAGTACTTACGACGCTCACATTCGGATAAAAATCGCCTACTTTAAAGGAATAGAAGTTCGGACGAAATGAAGGCTCGAAATTTTCTCTCCATTTAAATATACACACCAAAGGTAACATTAAATTATTTTTTTATTATTATTTAATCGCATTCGGATTTTATCCATACAGCCAGCATCATCGCATTATAACGTTTAACATCAGTATATGTATACAAGGGTTGGCAGTAAGATTACGTTAATCTAGAGGCAATATTTCTATCAATGAATACGTGGATTAAAAACAGCATGCGATTGAAGTAGAAGTATAAACAATTTCGTCACTGATAATCTTAAAGTTAACACAACATTACAATATAATAGTTTCAAGATACAACATTCACATTTTAACACTGGGTGACACTTTACAAACATATTAAAATTAGGTTTTCAATTTTATTGTTGGTTTCACGTGAACCTGGGCTAGAGGGCAAGAATCATGGTTGTCCCCGGCGAGTTATGCAGACATTGGTACCTATTATTGTCTTATATCATTACAGAGAATTACAGGATCAAAACTATAACATATTAATTTAAATTCTTATGACTTAACATGCAACCAGCTGCAAGTCTCTGAGGAAAGATAAACGGTTGATTAAAATGACTTCGCTGATGCAAGTGAATCTATTCAACTTTATATACAGAAACTGTGAGTCTCGGAGATGTGGCTGGTACAGAACACTTTTGTTTTCGTTGCTTCTGACAGTGTCAGCAGTATTTTTAGAATATTTCTGACTCTGCACAAACTAATAACTGACCTCAAGAATGAACAGTCGGCGGACATTTCACGCGAGTGGTGCAGACTAACGCCGACAGATCCGAAGAAACGCCTCGTCTTCGAATATGCGTCGGCCAGAGCGTCATCTGATAAACCGGTAGCTCAGTGTCTCGTTACGGCGTTGTATCTGATCAACAGGCGACGGACCCGCTGTACAGTACGCTACGGCCGGTTAAACAGGGATCTCGACCATTCTAAATACCTTCCATATCTCTCGCTAACAAATCGATTAAAGGCACCGTAATACAGGACGAAACGACTGTAAATCATGTCAGTTGAAACTTACGACAAGATCTATCACTAATAAATTTCAAGCCAGCCTGCAATACTGGACAAAAGTTTATCTTGAAAGTAATTAATGCGAGAATATAAGAATACATTGTCTGAACGAGGATAGCGGTTGTCACGTAACGGTTTACTTTGGGGCTGTTGTTTATCAGGCTTCGATTTGTGCAGCTTTCTGGTAAAACAAGTTCGATAGTCTACAGGTTGGATCCAGCTGAAAAAGGTGTGATCTGAAATGATGTTTCTGACGACTTTTACTTACGTTCTCAACGGGGCAGCATGCTGATTTATTAACTCATTTGATACAATGATACTGACCACCCATCTAAAGAAATATTGAAAAAAAATTATGTTGTTTAACCTGAAGGTGAGTGGATTCTAAAATACATATTAGCTTATAAAAAAATCATTAAAATATACTTTACATGAAACAATGTACTACCACGCATGAAACACCCCCATCGTTGGCTCAGTTGGTTGAGACACCGTGGATGTGTTTGGCGCTGACACGGGGTCAGCTGGTTCGAGTCATGGGAGTGGCAGAGATTATCATCATCACGACTTGGCCGTCAGGACAGGAGAGGTGGTGGCGGTGGACAATTCCTAATGACCAGATTGTGCGCCAAAGTCTTGAGTTAAATCCAAAACTATCTGCAGTGCGTGTGGATTGAGGGCAGACGACGCTGTAGATGGTGATTCGTCTGTGGGGACCCCTAGGTGTGTTTCGTAAGAGTAGGCCCGAATACGCCGGCGCAAAATTTCTACCATTCCATTCTTCATCTCTCATTACAAACAACAATCTGTACTCAATATACACACTTTCACAGTCATACACACATACAATAACACATACGAACAAACACTAACGAGAAACTACCCCCGATTATCTTTTTAAGAGGAGGAACACATCATCCATGGAAACCACATATCGACCACCATATAGCATCATAAGAAGAAGAAGCTGGATACCATACGCACACGTACTGTTCATAGTTTATCGAAAACGTCTTGCTCAAATTTTCAGTGACAAATCATTTTTAGCAGTAAAGTTCTTTAATATAGTATACCCCCCCCCCCCCGTGATTGCATGAGATTTAATTATCACGTTCGCCCGCAACACTTATTTCTCCTCCATACTCTCTCAGTATGACGCAACCCTCACCCTATCCTACTCTTTACGAATCTCCAACTTCAGATTTCATGGTGCTATACGTCAGGACTGGAAATATTGAGGACGAGATTCTGAAATAATTTAAACACACAGAAAATGATTTTGAATTAATATCAATGGCAATCAGTAAAAGACAATATTATTAGCATCCAAGGCAGAGTAAATTAAATCATTTTAAAAGATATAGAAAATACAACTATTCATTGACCTTGCTGGATAAGTTATTTGAATTAACCACTTGAAATTTAGCCACAGGTTGAATTTCCTTAAATATTCCAGACTATGAAAATGTTTCCTTCAGTTTCAGCATATTTTATATAGAACAAAACTCAATAATAAACGGTTACGGTGCCAACTTGACACTCCTTATTTTACTATACTAAGAGAATCAATAAAGATCTAAAAATAATAATAAAAATATAAACACATGGAATAATATCTAATATAGTCTGCCTTGAATGTTTGTCAACCCGAAGGTTGGATTGGTTCTGTGATATGGAGCTATTAAGGTCTAATTGCATAAGCGGGCTGATCAATTAGTTTCCCGAGTGTGTCTACATGTTGTTTCATAACTGTGACTATTGTTGGTAATTGTTTATATGAAGATGAAGGAGGGAGAGCGTGAAACCCGGTGCCAACCAATTACAACCTACTCTCCCGGAAGGCACGAAGGAAACGACCCTATAATGTCAAAGAGTCAGCACCAACAGTACACGCACTGAAAATTGATTAGGGATTTAATTCAGGACAGGTGATGAGGAATCGAGCACCATCGCCTCTACTAAACCGCTATCACGTTCCAAATCAATTAATTTATTTTTTCACTACTGGGGCTCGAAACAGTTAACTTCGGATGGACATCATTCTGGCGTTGTAACTAACTGAGCGAACGGGTGGCCGGGACTAGAGTGGAGCTAGCCTCGTTTAACGACGTGGTAACACGGTTTTTATTGGCTGCAAATTCCGCCTCTATCGTCCTACGGGGTATAGGGAACTTACCTTTTAATGTGTAATCCGAACCTCGGATACATTCTGGCGTACTTCACAATCCACAGAAAACTGTACCAGACGTGAAGGCCGAGTTAAGGGCCTTTGAAAATCCCCGCCGAGACAGGGATTCCAAGCGTAGACCTTTCGATTCACCACTGAACCACCAGACCGTGTGTTACATCACAAAGCTGTGTCACTCGCTTTACTGTCAGAGTATTTCCAGAAGCTGGAGGCGTCCCCCTCTGTTTGCTTGTCGATCTCGTCGGGATTCCGTTAGTGGCTGTTCCAGCAAGTAGAAAGCACCAGCGTCAGCTCTCGTGTCGCAGTGGGATGAGTGAGTGCCACCTGTCAAGACATCCGTCAAGCGCGAGTCTTGATGAAAGTCGCCTGCTGACGTGAACAAACGCGGAGGCCACTCCACAAGCGATTGTGGGGGCCTGGACGATCCCTCTACCTGGAGCTGACAACCGTCACAGATATTCATCACAGAACGGAGACATTAATCTCTGGATGAATGAGGAGGGCGGTGAGCGACGCGGCTTTCACCGAGCACTCAGTTGTCCGGGTCATCAGTTCAAAAAGTTTACATCTGCACATCAGTGAAGCGTTGCCATTTCACCTTCTTGGTAATCAACTGAACATACATCATCTCACATATTTTACTTTGTTCACGTAGACTATAAGTTATAACAACACCCTTTCTTCTTCTTCTTCTCTTCGATTTCGACCATCCACCACGAAAAAGTAATCCCGTGCATTCATTTCGATGCTTCTTTTCTTGACGTCCGATAGTTCTTCATCCTTTCACTTTGCTGCTTCCTTCTTTATTCGGTCCACATATTATTACATTTCCTTTTCTCCTTCTCCTGGCATCCTTGAAACTTTGGATGAATCTCCTGAAAGTTGCTCTAAATTATATTACATGTTCTATTATTCCGATCTCAGTCATAACTTTCTTTATTCCTTGGATCCACTGGTTGCCCTTCCTACTCTTGTAAACATGGTTGAAAATTCTTTTCGTAAGTCTGCTGTTATACATTCTAATTATGGGACCAAAAAAATTGGTTCTCCTGTTTCTGATAGTGTCTGACGTCCTTTCAATTTCTTCTTCTTTGTATAGATCTTTATTCCTCCCGTGCCTAAACTCTCCTTTTTAATTTTAAATGGTCCCCAAATTTTCATCAAGATTTTCCTTTCCCCTTTCTTTATCCCTTCTATATCTCCAGTTTTCATAGAGAACAAACGTTCTGAGGTGTAGAGACGATTTGGTTTGATTTTAGTTTTCCATGAGAGATTCTTCTTATTGTATGTATTTTCAGCCACGTGGTATGATAGTTGTAGTTTTCTTGCTCTTGGTCTGTTTTCTTCCTTATCAAACCCATTAATTTGAATTACT
This sequence comes from Vandiemenella viatica, assembly GCA_031002005.1. Taxonomy (NCBI): domain Eukaryota; kingdom Metazoa; phylum Arthropoda; class Insecta; order Orthoptera; family Morabidae; genus Vandiemenella; species Vandiemenella viatica. Next base: position 39,874,198 of record CM061920.1, on the reverse strand, counting down.
TCACCAAGATATTTAAATTTATTGACCTTGTTAATTTTCAACAGTTTCCTTACTTTGGTTATAAGAATTTTAATAATTATAAAATCTTCTTATTGTGACGCCATGCCCGGTTCCGGGCGTAGGTGGGAGATGTACCCACCGAGGCAACTCTCTCCGCAAGATGAGCTCGTATTGTTTCCCATTGCCTTCCCCAATATTATTGTAGGTATAATTGACTGTGATTGTGCTGCCTGAAATGAGAGATGAAGGAAGGTAGACGGTAAAATTCGGAGCCTGCCAATTCAGGCCTAATCTTGCGAAAGACACAGGAGAGTCATCGGACTTAACTTCCCCATCTGGCGAACGATTCTTTTTTTTTTTTTTTTTTTTTTTTAACTTACTGCTTTACGCCTCGTCGACGGCTAAGGTCATTAGAGGCGGGATGGGACTGGGGACAAGGAATGGGAAAGAATTCGGGCATGGCCTTTTTGAAGGAAGCATTGCGGCATTCGCCAGGAGTGATTTTGGGAAACCATGGAAAACCCAAAATCTGGATGCCCGGAAGGGGATCGAACCCAAGTCCTCCCGAATGCGAGGCCAGAACGTTAACCGTTCACCCACCACGCTCGGTCCGGTGGACGAACCACCGTCAAAAGTGTCATATACCATCACTCCATGCACACTGCGGAAAAGTTTGGCATTTAAACCAACAATTTGGTACTCTGTCTGGTGATGGGAAATGCGCATCACCTCCTCTCGTATCCTGCCGGCCAAGTCTTTATGATTCAAATTTATTCCACCAGCAGGATGTGAATGTCCCCGCATCACCGCCGGACACCAACATGGTGCCGGCGTTACAAAATTAATTCCTTTAAATATTAATTCTGGAAATTACAAAAGGCTTTTTGGACTGAAAGATATTTACACGTGAATATGAAATTTTATATTCCCTCGTGGCTACAAGAAATGATTCTTGCAACGTCTATTAAAATCAGTGACATTTATAAGAGCAGCTTAGGGGGCCCCCAAGAGCAGCTGTATGTACTCATTGTATGTAAAACAATTACAAGGAAGCATCTAATGAAAAACTTTGTTCTGTGTGGATTACAGCAAGTATCACCACTGTAAAGAACTGTGTTCAAACAGTCTACCATCTGTTTCGTGTAAATCTTTTCAAATTGTTCTTAGAACCGAATGTTATGACTTGTTAAATATTTCTCTTGTAAACAGAAAACTGACATTCAGTAATAGTGCAGACTCGTATTTGATCCTAGTTCGTCTGAAAAATATAATAAACCCCAATGGAATATTTAAGCCTTTTTCTCGTAATAGCTTTTTCCCGTATCTTGGTCCAAGTACACAAGAGAACCACACGGCCGTTTTCTCGTCGACTAGTAAATTATCGATAGTTTACTTGATAAATGAGCCCTTTCGTTGGGCACCAAATTTTAATCCCCGTCCGGCTACCCAGATTTTCGATTTTCCATAGTTTCCCGAAATCTCCCCAGATAAATGACTGGTTGGTTCCTTCAAAAGACCATGACCGAATTCCTTCCCCCCCCCCAAAAAAAACACTTTTTGTTATAAGGTCAATCATTAATTAATATTTTTACTAATAATAATTAAGAAATCTACTTCTGCAAAATATTAAATTCCTGTTAATACAAATAGGGACGCTTTAAACGAAATATTTTCCACAAATGAATGGTTTAATTCATCCCATCCATACAGCAAAGAAATGAACATTAATCAAAACCATTATCGTTTTCAATTTAACATTGATAATTATTTAAAGTAATAATTTTGGGCTTCTAAATTTACAATATGGATAATATAGGCCTATTTATACTTATTCAAATAACTATACAATATCGTGGTAGGAGCATTACTTCGCATCTACCAAACGACACATGAAATCGTAATAAATTACCTTACATCAGACTGGTAGTAATCTAAACATGCGCCCAAAATTCACATTTTCTAAAATTCCGATTAAATGGCATTAAGTATGCATTAAGTTTTAATCTGATCTTTCAGCCGTTGACTGGTGATTAACAATGATGATGGACAGTTCGCGTGATAACTAGTATTAGTACACTTTCCCTTTTTCTGCATGCGGGCTTGAAGTCGCCTCCAGCAACTACCTAACCATGGGACCACACTAGCGTAGTTTCGTTTATGGGGCTTTAGAATACCATAAAGGGCTACTTATCGAAAAAAGCAAAGAATATTAAGGTAACACCCCATGTATTTTTTCGTAATTTTTTCATTCGATATTAATTTTCTACTACATCTACATTTAAAGTTGTATGATGATATATATTTCATATTTTAAGCTCAAATTTGGTTGGTGTTTTCTGAGCCAAAAATGTTTGTTGTACAGAAATAATATTAATTTGGTGCGGTGCCACCAAGTGACGCAGATATTCTTCATATGTTAAATCAGAACCTAGATTTAAGATCCTTCCAAAAATATGGTGAGGTTTTTCAGGTTATTCCAGATTATAATGAAAAAGTTTTAAACTTAAAAAGACGTGAAAAGCACAACAAAATCAGTTTGGAGTTTTGGTCTATGCCAGAATGAACAGGCACGGCCCATTTACATATAATTCTAGTATAGATTTCAATTCGATATGACCTTTCTCGAGTATTACTTTTTGAACAGATAACATGATTTATATGAAATGAGATGTCTGTGTGGGGCTGCTCTTTTCTGCGCGAAACGTAAGATTTTCTACTACGTATGCCACCGTGCCAGTAAAGAAAGAAAGGGCGTGTGACATTGTTGGCCGGGAGACCCCGAAGTACAGTGCGGCCGCCGATTCACAGTGTTTCGATTCGCCGCGCATGCACCACTGTGGTGGTTACCCTAACCTAACCTGGTAGTCCTACCGGGTATAGGAGACCTAAATTTTTACGTGGAATCTGAACCACGGAGCTTTCTAGTGTACTTCATCTGACAAAACAAAAGCTTTGCAAGAGGTGAGGATCAGTTGTTAAGGGCTTAAAATCTCAGCCGAGGCCGGAATTCGAACAGGGCACCTAAGCCACCAGATCGCTTTATTCGCCAGTATACTACACTAGTTGTAAGGTCAATCTTAATGATAGTACTCTGGCAACTCATTTGCTAATGAGCGCGGTTTTGTTGTAATATCTCTGACCGTTGCCAACGGAGGCTGGGCGCGTGACGTCAGTGACCGGTGACGTCAGTGACCAGTGATGTCAGCGTGTGCAACAATATGGATTTAAGAAAAGATCAAAGCTCTCGATCCCTTGATCAGACAGGCTGATTTACGAATTGTAAAATTGGCAGAATTTCTTTTTACTTTGACGGGTGTTATCTGTGGTAAGTGAAGACAGATTGCGCCCTCTTTATCTAGAAGATATATCACTACTCTTCTCTACGAGACACGAGATTTGACATTGTTATCAAAGAAGGTAGCACATGCACCTGACTCGGGCACCCTGTACAGTTTTGCATTAGATGGGCAGCAATGTTGAAGTAATACAATCTGAAGATGTTAGTGTTGTGAACACAGCCACTTACGTTTAGCCTCATTTCACCAACTGCTAACGCTCGGAATTTAGTTACGCTTTAGTTTGCTGGTCTCTACAGCCGTCACGCCTTGAATACCGCCGACACTCGCGAACCTTTTGTCTGATACCAAATTCTCGGAGCTTCTCTTGCCGAATGAAAAGCTAGGCGTCACCTTCACTGTTCAACGAGAGTTTGTTGTTGGGGGGAGGGGTGAAAATGTTCACTAGTTTACAATTCCGGGTTCGGGCTACGCTCTTATTCTTTCAAATGAAAATAATTTGTTTACCAAGATCGACGTTTTTTTACGGCTTTGTAAATAAATAAACTCTTCTCGGGTTCCCAGCCACGTAAAAAAGTCACACTTGTGGGACGTTTCGAAGACGTCTATGTCAGCCCTCATTTTCAACCATAGATGCACTGAGTCGCTAACAGTGATATCTATGGTAGAAAATGAGGGCCTTCGAAACGTTCAGTGATATCTATGACTGAAAATGAGAGCTGAGATAGACACTCTCGAAACGTCCCAGAAGTGTGACCTTTTTACGTGGCTGGTAGCCTGAGAAAAATTTATTTATTTAATTTGTTTACTGGCTGTCATGATATCCATCAAGAAATGAGTATTGAAGCAAATGTTATTAATTACCCACGTATTAATATAAACAGTTGGACGTATTGTTTATCCACAAATTAGATACCTTCAGAAAAACAAAATTGTCTTCTGCTGGGAAAAGTTTTCTAAGTGTAAAGCATGGAATTATTTACAGAGGGATTCAACAGGCAGAAATTAGTGCCTTAGAGTCTAGACGTAACCGGTTGCCGCATAACATTACGATAAAGCTAACAGAGATTTCTTAAAATTTAAAATGATCGTAGTCAATTAGAGGTGAAACACGAAAATACGGTTACCACACACTTCGAAACAATAATTCGTGTAGTTAATTTTTCATGCATCGTTACTGTTCCATAAGGAACGAAAGAATTTCGAGATACAATCATTACGCACTCCAACTAAGACCTTATTTTCGCACTACGATAGAATACCCCTCCCCCCAGTAACACTGATTACTGATATTGTGAAGCACCAGTGCTTAGTTTGGGTAGAAAAGCGAAACTGTATCACAAAGGATAATTGAATTTCTGAAGCTCAGGCTTCCAAATATAGATAGTATCTTGGAATAAAAGTGTCAAATATTCAATGGACGATTCCTCCCTCTGCGGTTGCCCATTTAAAAGTTTTTAAGGGCAATAGTACTGTCTGTATTTATTGTATGCGGTAAGAACGAAAATTAACTCTAAAGTGGAATCTGATCTTCAAAATTAAATAACGGAGAAAAAACTATAAGCAATGCGTTAGTTACAACTTAGTGTTCAAAATATAACGTGATTATTATTACTTTTTATTGAGAGTGTGGCAATTTCCTTACTTTTGCTACAGATGAAGTTTTGTTTTCATATTCTTTCGCTGCTTGAGATTAGAACGTAATAATAAAAGTTTGTGGTTAATTGCTCAGCTCTTCTTTCGATAATTTATTATTTAAAATGAAACCTAAAATTTATAATAAAGAAGCTTTTTGTTTGGTTATATTGCTGACGTGCAACTTCGGACATTTAGTTTGTAACTGTAATTTGGCTCGTGGTTCCAGCAGAGAAAGTATTGATGCTTAATACTACATTTCAGCGACATAACTATACTACTTCCTGCTTCTGACTTCTAGATTCAGGGATGGCGACAGTAGTGATTGAAAAGAAAAACTTTCCTTTCGTCAGACCGGAATTACGTTAATCTCTGAAACGTGTGTCGGCGGTAACTGACACGTTGGTATGTGTGGCGGGGATCCTGGACGGTTGGACCCATCTCATCCCGGAGACAGGGAGAGTGAGCCAAGATGGCGACGGTAAGGTCGAGCAACGGCCTTGCTGGCTGGAATGTACAGCTCTGCGCACGGCTCCTGCAACACTCCAGCACCTGGCCGGGTTGATGACCGTCTCCGGCACAAACCGACACTTCGGGAAAATCTGATACAGGCGCCTTGGTCGCAACAGTTTCATGGGACTAAGCATGGTTTTGCATTATACTTCCTCAATGCACGATAAAAAATGTATTGATGTATAGTTTCGTGTTTGACATCATTTTTAGGAAAATTAATCAAAGCTGCTTTGTTTTCAGTGTGTGTGTGTGTTTGTATTTATTAATGTGCGTTTTCTTTTTCCCTTCCTGTCATCAGTCTTTCAACTGGTTTGACGCAATACTCCATCCCTTCCTATCTTCATCTCTACATATCACTTTCTTTCTGTAACCATCTTCCTCAAACTTCTTTCCTCATCCATCATTTCCAGAACTCGTTCTTCTCTTACTTTGTTTGCCCACTTAATTTTTTGCATTCTTCTGTAGCACCACATTTAAAATGCTTCAATTTTATTTATTTCCGGTATTATTTCGCTACCGTGAAGTGCTGTGCTCCACACATAGAATTTTAAAAATTCCTAGATCAAAATTTGAAACTAAAAGATTTCTCTTTTTCATGAATGCTCTTTTTGCTAGTGCTATTCTGCTTATAACATCATTCCTGCTTCGACCATCGCTTGTAATTTTCCTTCCCAAGTAACAGAATTCACTTACTTCTCCTATTGCATCCGATCCTATTTTTATATTAATCTACTAATATTAATATAATTTCTGCTACATTTCATCACTTTACTCTTGCTTTGATTTATATTCAGTCCAAAATCTTCCTTTGGTATTTTGTTCATGCCATTCAGTAACTTCTCAATATCCTCAGCCTTTTCTGCTAACAAGACAACGTCATCAGCAAATCGTACCATACTGATTTCTTCTCCATGAAAACTTATACCACGAGGAAATTTTTCTTTTAATTTCTTTATTGTCTCTTCCGCATACAAGTTAAATATTAACGGGGATAGACTACAACCTTGGCTCACCCCTTTTTAACTGATGCATGTCTCTCCTGATTCTCTACTTTTATTTATAGCCACTTGATTCTTATATAGTTTATAGAGCATTCTTCTATCTCGATACTTTAGACCTGACTTCTTTAAAATTTTGAAGATCTTAAGCCAGAATTGCTTTCCTTGTACCACGATTTTTGCTAAACCCAAACTGATCTTCATCTACTATCTCTTCTACTACCCTTTCCATTCTTCTGTATATTATTCCGGTCAATAATTTTGAAGCATGTAATGTTAGACTAATGGTGCGATAATTCTCACTTTTGTCGGCTTGTGCTTTATTCGGAAGTGTGAAGATGATATTTTTATTAAAATCATTCGGAATTTCTCCTGTTTCATAACTTTTTGATATCAGTTTGAATAATCTTTCGATTACTTCTTCTCCTAAGGATTTAAGAAGTTCTGCAGGGATCTCATCAATTCCCACTGCCTTATTTGCTTTCAAGTCATTCAGAGCTCTATTAAATTCTGTCCTCAAAACAGGATCTCCTAAGTCATCAATGTCGACATCGCTTCCTTTTCCATTACGCTATTGTTCAAGTCGTCCCAATCATACAATTTCTCAATGTATTCCCTCATCGGTTAGCTCTATCGTCTGAGCTTAAAAGAGGTTTTCCATCGGTGGCTTTAATGTTCACACGTCTTTTCTTGACTTCTGCAAAATTCTGTTTGATCTTCCTATATTCGACGTTACCTACGACCGTTTCATTTTCAACTTCTTTACACTTTTCTTGTAGCCAATTTTCTTTTGCTTTATTGCATTTCCTGTTTATTTGATTTTTAATTTGCCTGTATTGCTCTCTTCCTGCTTCATCCTGAGCATTTTTGTACCTTATCCTCTGATTCATCAATTTAAAAATTTCCTCTGTGATCCAAGTGTAACAGCCTTAATACCTGTATTTTGAATAGTATTGTACTGTGTGAAATATTTGTAGTGAGCCAATGTTTGGTTGAAAGTGATTTGATATGTTTATTTTGTAATTTCTTGTAAATAAGTGTATATAGACTTTGTTTTATGTAAGGAAATTAATTAAAGTCTATTTAATATGTTTAAGAACCGAATGGTGCAAGAGAATTTCTTAAAAGTTTGTAATTCCATGTATAATGTAAGTTACGATGTCTACAGGACAATTTTCCACCATTTGAAAGGATTTCTGTAAATAATTTTGTATTTAAGTATCTATAATTACCATTTCTGATCACTTTGTAATGTTATTAATTAATTTTGTATCAATTCCGATTGTTTTTAATATGTTTGATTGTTTGAGTGATTGTTAATGATCGAGAAATATCGGGCGGATGCCTTTGAAGAATTCTCGTAATTTCGATAGACTCTATATAAACAGATCGCCTGGACAGAGAGTTTAGTTTGCATTAAGTATTCATTCAGTGTTACAGAGACATTCATGCAAGTCAGTATTGCATCTTTGGATTGTAACAACTATGCTTGTGAATGTCGCAGACTTGTTTTGATTGAAAATAAACGAGCATCAACATACATTGTTTTTTGGTGGATTTTTTTAAATAAATGCAGTAAATTAATCCACCCAAAGAACCTTAACATGGCGACCGTTGACATGACGAGGAGTTCTTAAACATCTGTGGGATGTTTATCTTCTAAAAAGAATCTGCAGAAAGTTGCGACGGAGTATCGGCGATTTAAGCGAAATAACCTGCGAGGAAATTTCGACCGGCTACGACACGGATTTGACGCCGAGTGGATCTTCTTCGGCCTAAGGCGGAGAATTTTCATCGGGAATCGGCTGTAATCTTCCGACGTCCGAGTGGATTTCCTTCGGCCTCAAAATCGTCTTCCTACAGTGAATTGTGAAAAGTGTGGTTAAGTGTTTGAAGTCAGTGTGGTGCTTAATGATCAATTAAGTGCTTCTAAGTGAAATTTAATGTGATACAAAAGTGAGGAATAACTGTAAGTACGGCATTGAATATTCAAGTGATTTATTTTGCATGTTATAGTGTGACAGATTGGAAAGATTTTAATTTTACTTAATTTTGTTTTTATATTGATTTGGCTGATTACTAAAAATGGCGGATAATCAGAACCTGCAAGCTTTTCTAGAGTCATTTGTAACCAATTTTAATGCAAAATTGTCTGAACTTGATGGTAAACTTGATAGTAAATTTTCTGAATTTAGGAATGAGTTAAAAAGTGATAATGATAGCAAATTTTCTGAATTTAAAACTGAGTTAAATCTTGACAACAAATTTTCTGAAATTAATTCTCAGTTTGCTGTAATCAATGATCAGTTTTCTCAACTGCAACAAAACAATGATAAAACATTCTCTGATTTGACTAAATGTTTTGATGTTAAAATCGCAGAGCAATTTCAGGGTTTTAGCTCTCAATTCAAGGAAGATATTAACAATTTAGATTCAAAATTGGGGAAGGTAGTAACAGAATGTAAAGAGAAATTTGAAAAGGTTACAAAATTTTGTGAACAGAATAAGGCTGAATGTGAAAATTTAATTTATAAAGAAGTCAGTGAAAATTGTGATAAGATGAGGGAGGAATATGTTGCTTTATTCCAAACTAATGATGTTAAAGCTACTGAGTTGAGACAGGAAGTGGTTGGTTTAGGGAAAAATATTAATACATTGGTAAATCATCAGGAACAACTTACCCAGGGATTGGAGACAACCCAATCTTACGTTAATCAGTTAGAGAAAAGGGTTACTGGGTTGCAGATTCAATTAAGTCAGGTTCCCTTAACAGGTAGTCCAAATTTCAGTGTCGATGTAAAAGAAGAATTTGAATTCTATGATGATAGTGGGAGGCTTCACCCTATTGAATTTATAGATAATTTTGAAAGGTCAGACTACTTTAATTTGTTACCCGATAGTAAGAAAATTGCACTTGTGGGTAAACATCTAAAATCTTATGCTAGGGACATGGGGTGATAGACAAGCTAGGGAAGTGACTGACTACAAGCTGTTTAAAGAAAACTTTTTGAAACATTTTTGGTCGACAAGCAGGCAGATTCAAGAAAAGAGAGAGTTGATGACTGGTAGACCCTATAAACCTGGTAGGGAAACTCAACATGATTTTTTTCATAAATGTTGGATCCGTTGTAAGTACCTAGACCATCCTTATGGAGAGGAGGAATTTATTGATTTGATAGGAGCTAGGCTACCTCAGCAAACAAGAAATTTAATTGCCACTTTGGATGTAGTAAATGTGGATAGAGTTTCTGAATTGTTGAGACGCTTGGATGCCCAGGAGTCATTCAATGAACAACATTACCACCATCAACACCATAGGAGGGGCAGCAGGAGTCCCCCTAGAAGGGGTAATGGGTCAAGGATGGTAGATCCAGGGGATGGGATCGTAACTAATTATGCAAGGAAGGAATGATAATGGGGGAGTGAGAGAACAGAACCCTCAATCTGAAAGGGAAAGGCAAGCATGGGGGGCAGGCAAACTAAATACCACCCCTGTTATGGGCCCCACAGTGGTGGACAAGAATGTGGGTCCAGGTACCAACTGCTATAGAGTTAATACCATTTTTATGAATAATCCCAGAGAAGATTTATTGGAAGAGGTAGAGGATAAGGATGAAGTTTTAGATAAAGTTCCCATAGTGCAAATTAATGCGTTTAATAAACAAATAGATGCTCTCATTGACACCGGGTCACAGGTTTCTTGCCTTGCTGATGGATTATTTAATGAAATTGAAAGCACCAATCAAATTGAAGTATTACCCGTTAGTAGTATGACAGTTATTACTGCTACTGGTTCTCGTAGTAAGAGAATTAAGCAGGAAATGTTGATGGAAGGTTGTATGGGGACTGTAAATGTAGAAATACCCATGTATGTAGTCCCTAAGTTGAATGTAAATTGTATTTTAGGCATGGATTGGCTTACAAAAGTAAAGGCTTTGGTAGACTGTGGAGAAGGTAACTTACGGATTAAATTAGACAGTGGGGAATACTGGGTTGATTTTGAGAAGACTGTTTGGAAAGGCATACAAGAAGTAGATCATGTGAGAGTTAAATATAAGGATGCTGGTGTAGCTAGAGTTTGTGACAAACTATTACCGCAGATTTGTGTAAATGTGTTAAGGCAGAGTAGTGAGATTAATAGTCTGATTGAAGGTCAGGAGATAAGCGAAGGAAACGTTATTAATTACCCAAACAGTATGAAATTATTACCGTCAGACCAACAAGAAAGCTGAAATGTCTAATTGAAGAATATAGGGACGTATTTTCTGACAAACCAGGTCTGATAAAAAATTATGAGTGCAAGCTTACTGTAAAGTCTGAAGAGCCTTTCTTTATTAAGCCATATCCAATCCCTTTGACCATAAGAGATGAAGTGAATAAGGAGATAAACCGAATGCTAGAGTGGGGGGTAATAGAGAGGTCAAGGAGTCCTTACAATAATCCCTTGGTTGTGGTAATAAAACCGGACAATTCTGTGCGACTAGTGCTGGATGCTCGCACATTAAACAAGCATTTAGTAACAGAACGGGATCATCCTCCACCTATCAGTGAGTTGTTGCACAGGTTTAAAGGTAAAAGATATATTTCGTCTATCGATCTGACTGCGTCCTATTGGCAAGTCCCTCTTTCAGAAGAATCCCGGAAATACACTGCCTTTCTATTTGATGGCCGTTGTTATAACTTTCGAGTGTTACCATTTGGGTTAAATATTTCTGTGGCTACCTTTATTCGTGCTTTGGATAGTGTGTTAGGAAAGGAATTGCTTGAACAAGTAGAGATATACGTAGACGATATTCTTATAATGTCAGAAACACTTGAGGAACATTGGGTGCTACTTAGAAAAGTTTTAGAAGCATTGAGAAAGGGGGGTATGACGATTAAGTTAAAGAAATGTACATTTTTGCAAAAAGAGGTTGAATTTTTGGGCCATCGTATTACACCACAGGGGATCTTGCCTAGTAATGATAAAATAAATGCCATTAAGAACTTTTCCCCGACCCAGAGATAAGAAACAACTACAGAGTTTCATTGGATTATGTGAATACTATAGGAGATTTCTTCAGGGATAAGCTTTAAATAGTCCAGCCTTAAGAGATTTGATTAAAAAAAGTGTCAGGTGGGTGTGGTCCTCAGAATGTGAAAGAGATTTTCAAAAATCAAAGATGACTTATGTAATTCCAATATCCTCTATTATCCAGATTGGGATCTAGATTTTTGCCTTGCCGCAGATAGTTCTGACTATGGTTTAGGAGTTCATGTCTTCCAGGAAGTGGAAATCAAGGAAAACCGGATTTTAGGACTATTGCCTTTGCCAGTAGAAAACTACAACCAGCTGAAACTAGATACACAATTACTGAACGGGAGGCCTTATCTATTTTGTAGGGTTTGACTAAGTTTAGGTACCTACTGTTAGGTAGAAAAATTATTGTATATACAGACCATAAGGCTCTTTCATTTTTGTTAGAATGTAAGTTAGTCCACAGTCGGTTAACCCGTTGGGCATTGGTTCTGCAGGAATATAATTTAGAGATTCGGTATAGACCTGCTAGTAAAAATCAAGTTGCAGATGCTTTGTCACGTCTACCGTTAGGTCTAGATTCTGAAAAGCGATGTCTAGGACCACAGACTGAGGTTAGAATTGCTTATCTAAAAGGAGTACCGTATGAAACTGAGGTTAAGTGTTCCTTGCGACAAATCAAAGGCGAACAGGACAAAGATGTAGCTATAGTAGAAGTAAAAACTAATCTTGATAGCCCAGAACACAGAGATAAGCTTCAGAAATATTATACTTTGCATGGGGAAGTATTGTTTAGAAGGACTAGTGAAGATGAGGATGATTGGAAGTTATGGCTTCCAGAAAGTTTGGTTGAAAAAATTGTTTGGCATCACCACTATAGTTATGGGCATTATGGGCCATCCAAGTGTTACCGAGTGTTAAGGGAAGATACATATTTCTATAATATGAGAAGGAAGATTTCGAAGCTATTAAAATCTTGTCAAGTGTGTCAAAGATCTAAAATAGATAGTGTTAAACGAGTGGGGAAAATGCAAAATATCATCCCAAGTAGTGTATTGGAATTAGTTTCTGCTGATGTTCTTGGCCCGCTACCCATGTCTCGGGGAGGGGGACCCAAGTTTTAGTTTTATTTGATGTTTTTTCCAAATTCGTTAAACTTTACCCTGTAAAGAAGTCTACGGCTAAAATTTTGGTTAGAAAAGTGATTGATGAATATTGTCAAAAGGTAGGTAAACCTAAGAGGTTGCTTTCGGACAATGCCCCGCAATTCACTAGTAAAGTGTGGACAGAAAAACTTGAACAAGAAGGAATAGAGGTTATACATACTTCTGCTTATCATCCAGCAGGAAATCCCGTAGAACGCCTAATGAGGGAAATTGGACGTTGGTTTAGGACATATTGTACAGACCAACACAGTAAGTGGGCATGTGAAGTAGAAAATTTTGAAAATGTAATTAACTCTATACCTAGTGATACAACTGAAATACCACCCGTTGAGCTGATGTTTAAGAAACCGGCTAACAGGTTAATTCGAGAATGTGTTAGTTTTCCAAATAGAAAGAATTTCAACTATGAGGAAAAGGTAGCTTTAGCTCTTAAAAATTTAAAGGAAAAGGCAACAAGGAGAAAGAAAGGCATGATGAAGGTCAGAAGTGTATAGAATATAAAGTGGGTGATTTGGTGTTAGTTGAAGTTCATAGTAAGTCGTCAGCTTTGCGACAAGAGACTCGTAAGTTTAACCGTTTGTTTGAAGGCCCTTTCAGGATAGAGTCTATACCAAGGAAAAACTCTTATGAGCTAATTGACCCTGAGAGTGGTAAATGTAAGGGTGTGTATAATGTTGAAGCCCTAAAACCCTTTTATGAATAAGTGATCACTTATGAAATGTGCCACTATATGTGTAAATGTCTAATTTGTAAATAAGTATGTCAATTGATGCATGTAAATAGTTTGTGTGAGTACTTATGCTCAGATACAGATGTAAGCATTTCAATGTATAATTTGTGACAGTTTTGTGTAGAGACTTTTGGTATTTTCATGATGTTGTAACTTTCTACATTTTGGTGACAAATTATCAGCTATAAAATGTAAACAGACTGGTGTAATTAACAAGCAGACATCAAGTGTGTAATTTGGAGTGAAAAAATTGTAACTTAAGGTGATGGCATTGAACGTTTGTTGTGTAAAAACAGTAAATGATAAAATAATTGGACCTGAGAAAAGACAATTATTGTAACCAAAAATCAGTGCCATGGACTATGTGCAGATGTTGTATGTGATAAAGAATTGTACTTGTTCATTGTAAAAGTCATTATGGTTGATTGATTGTAATCTGTCCGTGTCTGCATTATGTGTACATTCAACCTGCTTAGATTCGTGACGGATTCAATCAATTTTATCTGTGTAAAATTAAGTGAATCCTGGGGAGGGGTTGTAACAGCCCTAATACCTGTATTTTGAATAGTATTGTACTGTGTGAAATATTTGTAGTGAGCCAATGTTTGGTTGAAAGTGATTTGATATGTTTATTTTGTAATTTCTTGTAAATAAGTGTATATAGACTTTGTTTTATGTAAGGAAATTATTTAAAGTCTATTTAATATGTTTAAGAACCGAATGGTGCAAGAGAATTTCTTAAAAGTTTGTAATTCCATGTATAAATGTAAGTTACGATGTCTACAGGACAATTTTCCACCATTTGAAAGGATTTCTGTAAATAATTTTGTATTTAAGTATCTATAATTACCATTTCTGATCACTTTGTAATGTTATTAATTAATTTTGTATCAATTCCGATTGTTTTTAATATGTTTGATTGTTTGAGTGATTGTTAATGATCGAGAAATATCGGGCGGATGCCTTTGAAGAATTCTCGTAATTTCGATAGACTCTATATAAACAGATCGCCTGGACAGAGAGTTTAGTTTGCATTAAGTATTCATTCAGTGTTACAGAGACATTCATGCAAGTCAGTATTGCATCTTTGGATTGTAACAACTATGCTTGTGAATGTCGCAGACTTGTTTTGATTGAAAATAAACGAGCATCAACATACATTGTTTTTTGGTGGATTTTTTTTAATAAATGCAGTAAATTAAACCACCCAAAGAACCTTAACACAAGGTTTTCGGGCGGCTTGTTACTTACCAGCATTCATTATTTCGGTCTTTAATGCATTTGATTTGTCCTCAGTTGAGTTAATTTCAGAATCACTTCGTAGAACTAAGTCTACCAATTCCGCAAAAAAATTTTCTCGCGCTTGATAGTTTCAGTTTATTCACTTACAGTCTGATCTGCTTACATTGCTTCCTTATTCGTTCGAATTTCTGCCTGCACTTAATTACAATCAAATTATAGTCAGAGTCTATGTCTGTTTCTGGGTACGCTTTACAGTCTAAAACTTGATTCCTGAATCTCTGTTTGACCATGATATAATCTAGCTGATATCTGCCTGTATCGCCAGGGCGTTTCCAGGTGTATATCCTTCTTACAAGGTACTTAAATAGTGTGTTCGCCACTACTAGCTTATATCTTTCACAAAATTCTAGCAACCTGCTTCCTCGCTCATTTCTTTCTCCTAGGCCAAAACATCCTACAATATTCCCCTCTTTTCCTTCTCCCACTATTGCATTCCAATCACCCATGATTATTAGATTTTCTTCCGCCTTCACATATTGGATTAGTTCCTCAAATCCGGTGTATATTTTCTTTATTTCTTCGTCATCCTCCTGTGACCTTGGCATGTATACTTGCACTAATGTGGTTGGGACGGGCTTAATTCCTAACCTCATCAAAATACGAGGTCACTAAACTGTTAATAATAACTCACACGTTTCCGTACTCTCTTATTCATTACAAATCCTACACCAGTGATTCCACCGACAGCTTGTGTGCTAATTATCCTGTGTTCCCCAGACCAGAAATCCTGTGCATCCTTCCATTTAATCTCACTAATCAGAACAACATGTTACTTAAGTCGTTCCATCTCCCTTTTTAAGTTTTCTAACCTATATGCCCTTTTCAGACTCCTAACATTCCACGCTCCGACTCGTAGAATGTTTCTATCCATTCTGATGACTCCTCCCTGAGCAGTCCCCACCCGGAGATCCGATTTTACCTCCGAACTATTTTACCCAGGAAGAATTCACCATGATATATGTAATTTGAGAGGATTACATGTCCTCGGGATACCCTTTGGGTGTTTAATGCAGTGGTTTCCCGTTGCCTTCTGCATCCCCATGCCGTTGATCATTTCTGATTCATCCGCCTTTAGGGGCCGTTTCCAACCCCAAGGGTAAGAGGTTGCCCTGAACCGCTCCCCGCTCTTCCGCCCTCCTTTCGGAGACCGTTGACAAGCAGTGGGTGATTCCTTATACCGGGAATCATTCAGTCGCTAGAGCCTCGTCCGTGCAAACAGGGTGCACCACATGAAGGAGAGGTTGACATTTGGTTGGAAAAGACTAATGTAGTCTCCCAAGCCAGTACACCCCGTGTGCGTCTAAAAGCTTCTTCATAGAAAACTTTACAGCTATGAGATCTTAACTTAATTACCTTTCAATTTACCTCGCTTTCATTAAACAGATAAGTTAGGAAATTTATTTTCATGTCATCACTTTGAAAATTTGGCGTAACAACTGTAGATTTCATTTTATGTAAATGATACTTTATTGTCATTCTAATAGTCTTGAAGAAAAGTGGTAAATTATCTTAGTCCGTATATTGGCAATTTATTTTTTTGTGTGCTTAATACAGACTAATTAACCTCTGTGTTAATATGTATGAAAGTTGGCTCGTTTAGAACACATTGTCAAATTTAACAGTTTATGATCATATATAGAAGCGATAATTGTTAGGCATAAAGGAAACATGATATTTTTATTATTATTGTTACAAAAACACTGAAATAATTTAAAATTAGAACTGGCAGAGGGCGAACTTAGTAGTAGCAATGCTTATTTTATTTTTATAGATCACAATTTGTTTTATGCTACTTTGGAAACTAGTATGGAACTGGTACTGCTTGCTAGAGAAAACGAGGCATTGCTCCGTCTAAGACAACACCACATCACAACTAAATAAATTCTACGCTTATTATTTTTGTTATTATTATTAGTGAATTCTCCCAATAAATGGAAGGCGCTAAGCAAATGACGTCTTGTAGTTCCAATAAGCTTTGATTCTTTCAGAGAAATCATGTTTTGCGTTCTTCCGACCACTTTGCTCTGTATTGTTTTGGTTTTGGTTGCTCAGTTCTAACTCCCCATTTGTCTACTTTGTATCTGAAGGTGTCTCTTTCTAAAATGTCCGTCGATCTTATTCTTGTGTTTTTTAGATCCTTTCGAAATGTTTTGTTCGGCCAAGGTGTCGAATCTTTAAATGAGGTTACGTAATATGTTATGTTTTTGACAATCGATTTTCTGGTAATCTGTGAAGAAAGAATTTAATTTGTCTTTCTTGATGTCAATTTCGATGTTTTAAAACTTTTCTGTTGTTATGATTGATTGTAGTCTATAACCATCTTAGGCTGTCTTGCTCCTAGAATTTTCCTAATAATTTTTCTGTCTTAGTTTTTGATTTCTTCAAATTCGTATTTTCTGTTAAGTGTCAACGTTCCGCTTGCATAGAAGACTGTTTGTTTTATGACTGGGTTCTAATGCTGAATTCTGGGATTTTTTGTTGTAGAGGTTTTGGACAAACCCTAAAGCTTTTTATTTTATTTTTTGGAGACAATTTAGCTGCGAGATTTTCTCAAGCAATGTCGTTTCATTGAATTCTCCGAGGTATTTAAAGTATGAGACACTGTTGACTTTACCATATTTTGTTTTTAAACTTGTAATTTCTGTCTTTGAAAATAGGAATTCAGTTTTCTCGAATGAGATTTGTAGCCCTACTTCTTCTGCGCATTCTTTGAGTGCCTCAAGTTGTTTGTTGGCAGTCTCTTCATCCTCTGCTAGTATAGCCAAATTATCTGCAAATGAGAGGTATGGTATGTAGAGGTTGTTTTTGGGTAAGCCTAGTAGCATTATAGCTTCTCTGCGTTGCTTCGTTCTCGTGGTGTGGATCTCTGTACAGTTATCACATCACCAGCGCAGGAAAAGAAACCTGATACGATAGAGGTCGTACGCTGAAGCCACCATGATCGTTTCAATTGGCAGGAGTAACTACAGTAAATCCTACCGGTAACCATTGTGGGTATCGCATTCGGCTACTAATTTGTTGAAACTCTTATCTTAAATTTCTCAGCTTTCCTCCATCACTTCAAAATGAAACATACCCTCCTCCCCCTTCCCGATCATAGAGTGTAGAAACTCCAACAAAATCAGGTAGGTAGTTTTCAGAAAATCCAGTTTATCCTAACAACCAGACACAATCGCTGTCAACGAAACGTAGATTCCTTCTCGCAGTTGAAATGCTGACATTTAGATATAAATAACGTGAAGTATATGGTGTTCCCGGTTTTAAAATTTAAGTTTTTTTTGGGTATTCTTTTGTCAAAAGCCTTTATCTCCCTCCATACTTAACTGAAATCAATGAATGAGTTGTCACTTTAAAGCTTATGGTCTACATTTTGTTTACATCATATGTTAAGAAAGGAATTTTTCGTAATTCCACCCTTAAAGAGCAAAAACGTCAATATTTCTAAAATGCTGTTTTTTTTGTGTTACGAGTCTTTTATCTCCCTGGTTTAACCTATCTGAAGTCGTTTAATGAAGTATAATTTTAAAGATTAAGATTTCTGCTTTTGTTAAGTCATATATTAAGACAGGAATTTTTCGGAATTCGACCATTAAATAGTAAAAGTATCAATATTTGTGCAATGCGTTTTTTTGTCACGATCCAATTAACTCCATTGATATCTAACCATTATAATTATATAAATGAGGTATCAAATTAAAGATTAAGGTCTCCACCGTGGTAAAAATATATTTTAAGAAACAAATTTTTCGTAATTCGACCTTTAAAGTGCAAAAATTTCAATATTTATAAAATGGGTTTTTTGTGTCTCGAGCCAATTATCTCCCTGGATATCTAACCGAAATCGATAAAGGAAGTAGGATTATGAAGAGTAAAATCTCAGATTTGGTGACGTTGTATATTAAGAAAGAATATTTTTGGAATTCAGCCCTTAAAGGGAAAAAGTATCAATGATTCTACAATCCATTTTTGTGTCACGAGCCATTTATCTCCCTTCATATCTAACACATACAAATAAATAAGGTATCAAATTAAAGACTATGGTCTCCACCGTAGTCACATTATGTTTTAAGAAAGGAATGTTTCGTACTTCGGCCCTTAAAAGGTGAAAATGTCAATATTTCTAAAGTGCGTTTTTTGTGTCTCGAGCCACTTACCTCCTTGGCTATCCAACCGAAAACGATAAATGAAGTAGGATTATAAAGATTAATGTCTCAGTTTTGGTGACATTATATATTAAGGAAGAATATTTTTGTTATTCAACCCTTAAAGGCAAAAAGTATCAAACAAAATTTATAAAGGAAATTTCATTTTAAAGGCTGAGGTTTTTGTAAAGCTTACCATATTTTAAGAAAGGAATTTTTGAAAATTCAACCCTTAGAGGGCAAAAGTAATAATATTTCTACAACGCCATTTATCTCCCTTGATACCTAACCGAAATCGATAAATGAGGTATCATTTAAAATACTAAAGTATCCGCTTTGGTCACATCATATTTTAAGAAATAATTTTTTCCAAATTCAACCCTAAAGGGGCAAAAAATATCATCATTTCTATTTTTTTTAACCTCGCTTGATGCCTCACCGAAATCGATAAATGCGGTAGCATTTTAATGACCAAGTTGTCCGCTTTGGTCACACAATTTTTTATAAAACGAATTTTTTGTAATTCGACCCTTAAAGGGCTAAAGTATTAATATTATTTCTGCAACATGCTTTTATTTTCCTTTAACTGCGAGCCAGTTTTCTCCTTCGATACCTAAGCGAAATAGATAAATGACATATCTTTTTAAAGATTAAGGTCTCCAATTAGATAAAATCATAAATTAAGAAAGAATTTTTCGGAGTTTTATGCGCAAAGCAGTTGCGCGTATGAGACAGTTCAGAGCCAAGTCTCTAGATTGCAGCAGCAGGTATCACAGAGATTCAATAAATTGTTTTTTTTTTCTGTTATGGAAACATTTTTATTTTGCTATACAATTCCAATGTAAACATTTTATTTGCACAACAACACATATCACATAGATGTTGATATGCCGTGTGCATTTTGTTCAGGTTGGTTGTATTCTGTTAAGGTAAGCGACAGTTTGTCGTACATACAGTGTGTTTTAAATTTTCCTTACTGTTTCGTAATATGTTTGGATGTGTAATTATTAGACTAAACAAATAAATATTTTCTACAAAACTGTAGTTCTATGTTTCATTATATTACAAGCATTCAACCTACTCATCTTATTTTACTAGCGATATTTTCGAACGGGTCGTTTAGTAAGATTTTATTTCAGAAATTAGCAAAAACTTGTCCTTTATTACGGTTCATCTTAATTAATTGCTCTTTGTTAATCTGGTTAAAATACCATTTGTTACTATTATGTTCAATTATTATTATTACTGAATGATTCATCCAATGTTGGTGGCGATGGGTGCATTGCTCCTAATCTAATGTGCAATTCTTTGTGAATAGGAAGGCATGTACGGGATTTGGCAGAAGGCCTTCGCCTGGAACGGTCTGGGAAAACCCAGATCAGGATGGCCGGAGCGGTTTATTGAGAACTGCTCCTATCGGATTCTAAGTTTTCTCGCTCAATGAATCCTTCCTCTTCCATACCCTAATCGCTCGTGGAGAAAACGAGAAATTAATCGGTTCTGACCCAGATTTAACTTGTCTTATTATCTCGATCATTTCTAGATATGAATGTTGCTGGTAGTAATATGTGTCCACTGTCATCTTGAAATAGGTCTGTTGTGCTTATTTCAATTAGTCTCTGCCGAGAGCAACGCCTTCCTTGTACCAGGTTTTCCCAACCTTCTTTTTTTTTTGGTGTCATCAAGTCTTTCGACTGGTTTTATCATTGATGCAATCCTCCATCCCTACCTACTTCTTCATCTCTACATATCCCTTACAACCCATGGCCTCAGTTATATGCTTCATATATTCTAATCTCTGTCTTCCTCTACAGTTTTCACCTTCCACTGTTCCCTCCACGAACAAGTTACAATCCAGCATATCTCAAAATATGACCTACCATCCTGCCACTTCTTTCTGTAAGATTCTTCCACAAACTTCTTTCCTAACCCATCATTTCCAAAACTCGTTCATTTCTTACTTTGTCTGTCCACTTAATTTTCAGCATTATTCTGTAGCACCCACATTTCAAATGCTTCAATTTTCTTTCTTTCCGGTATTCCTAAAGTCACCTTTAATACCGCACTTAAAATTTCCCTCCAGTTATGTACACCTATCACGAATCGGGCGGCTCTACTTTGGACATTCTCTAGTGCCTCCATTAACCACTTTAGATGGGAGCCTCATACAGAACAACAATATTCTAAGTGAGGACGCACCATAGCTTTGTATGTTATTGATTTAAGTTCTGGTGTGCACTGTTTTAAATTATAAATCAGAGCAAATGATTTGTTTTTCCAATTACCTACTCAATATATTAATACCACAACAAATTATTAAGAATTTTGAGCCTTTGGGATTTAGCGAAATCTATCGTTCTAAGGATGGCGCCATTAATTGTATATTCAGTGCTAAACGGTGTCATTTGTTTACTTATATGCATGGCATGGCATTTTTTACTGCTTAACTCCAGTTGCCAGCCTTTACACCACGTGATCATTTTGATAAAATGGGTTTGTAACAAAGTGCAGTCATCCTGGGTCTTTATTTCACGATAGATAATAGTATCAGTGATATGAAACCACATTAGAAACATATGTGAGGAGCGTAAATGGTTTTCAAGTAGGCAACATGGCTTTAGGCAAGGATATTCATGCGAATCTCAGTTTAATTTAATTTTAATTTAATCAAAATGGCAATGGAGCACACGCTCCGGTGGCAATTTCCCTAAACTTGTAGTGTGGTTTATGCTAGATATTTTGGATGAAACGGACAAGGGAGGCCAAATTGATAGTGTAGCTCAAGATCTTTCAATGGCTTTTGACAGAGCCATAAAATGGTAGTAAATAAGGTAAAAACTATTGAAGGGGATGAGAAAATGATTTGCTCGGTAGAAGAATTTTTAAAAGGTAGAAAACAGAAAGATAAGCTAGGAAATGCAGTATCAAAAGATTTCCACAGGGTAGCTTAGCTTTTTTTTATTTTTACTGCTTAACGCCTCGTCGACGGCTAAGGTCATTAGAGGCGGGATGGGACTGGGCACTAGTAACGGGAAGGAATTCGGCCATGGCCTTTTTGAAGGAAGCATCCAGGCATTCACCTGGAGTGATTTGGGGAAACCATGGAAAACCCAAATCTCGATGCCAGAACGGGGATTCGAACCGGCCACATCCCGAAAGCTCGGTCACAGGGCAGCATGTTATGACCATTGCTATTAATTATTTTAATGAATAATTGTGTCGATTATTTACTATCAGAAATTAGATTGTTTGCAGATGATATAATGCTAATATATAAGGATCAAAACGGTACAGGACCGTAAACAGCTGCAGGGTGATCTGGAAATGATATCTAGTTGGGCTGGTAAACATAGGATGAAGATAAATCCAAAGAAGTGTCAGCTTATTAGACACACAAATAAAAAACAAAAGGTTGATCATGAGTATGAGGTGGGGAAAGAATTGCTTGCTGAAGACTTGAAATGCAAATATCTTGGCATTACATTTGATAACAAGCTTAGCTGGGCAGGACACACTGGTCAGGTAGTAGGAAAAGGTTTCAAAATTCTGCACTTGTTGGAGAGAGTGATGAGAGGATGTACTAGAGAAGTAAAGGAATTAGATTGCAAAACATTGGTCAGACCATTGCTTGAATATGGTAGTGTAGTAGGGGACCCACATTTCGCGTATCAAATACAGGAGTTGGAGAAGGTGTAGAGAAGGGCTGCTAGATTTGCTTCTGGAAATTACCGCAGAATACAATCAGCAACAGAAATGATAATGAGTTGGAATGGGATTCATTGGAAGACAGGAGGAGGGTGAAGAGGGTCATGGGAGTGTTCAAGTCGTATATTGGTGATACATGGATAGATATTGGCGTAAGAATGAAAAGTAATGCATGGAGGGGAAAAGTTGACCATGACCACAAGCTGTCAATTGATTTCAGGCACAAGGGTGTAGGAAGATTATCTTTTTTGGGTAAGGGTGACAGGGATTGGAATAAGTTGCCAAGAGAAATGATGAATAATTTATCAAAAACGTTGAATGAATTTAAAGTTAAAATTTGCAGAGGGCAAATGTAGGTGGGTGCAGGAAAGGTGGAAGATGGGAGTGTAGGGAAATTGCCAGCGGTGCGTGCTCTCCATTACAATTTAATTAATTAAATATTAATAGTTTTCCCCGTTGTTACGAAGCACACTTAATTTCACAGATATAGCGACAGGCACCTCCAACTCGTAATGGTGATGCATGAATGCTTGTTCATTCCAACTGCGTGGAGCCACATTAGACCAGGGTTCTCATACTCTTCACAGAGGGAGCCTCTGAAGAATCGAATATTTTATAGAATAACTAAGTCTTCTATTGTAGATAGCAGTTCGTTGGAGGGTACTGTGAAAAGTTTTGAGCCTGCCGTTAATCGGTTATGGTTTTTAGTTTAAAAAAATGTATTTATTTTGCCATTACTCATACTCGCGATTAACTACAAAGTGCTTGGGGCAGGTTGCGTTGTACTTATAACGTTTATATGTGGGATTGGTTGAACGGGACATGGGCTGTCATGTGGAACTAGCCTGGCATTCGCTCGGAGTGGTCTATGAAAACACAGATCATGATGGCAGTAGTGGTTCTTCGAGACCAGCTCGCATCGTATTTAAGTTTTCTCGAAATGAGTAGAGAAAATAATCGGCTCCGCTTCTGATATCTCTTATTTTCTCGTCATTCCTGGATATGAATGTTGCTAGTAGTAAAATGCCTTTGCTTTCATCCTGAAATTTTTGCTTAATCCTTCTTTACGTAGACCACCGACCGTGGTGGGTGAGTGGTTAACGCTCTGGCCTCGCATTTGGGAGGACGACGGTTCAAATCTCCGTCCGGGCATCCAGATTTGGGTTTTCCATGTTTTTCCCAAATCACTCCAGGCGAATGCCGGGATGCTTCTTTCAAAATGTCATGGCCGAATGCCTTCCCATTCTCTGTCACCAGTCCCATCCCGCCTCTATGACGCGACAAGGCGTAAAGCCATTAGTAAAAAAAAAAAAAGCTTACTTAGACCGACCGACTTACTTAGACCATTGTTTTTCCAATTAATGAATACCATTGCTTTAATTGCTGTTCTGGAAGGACTGAAAATTCCTTTCTAATGCAGCTATCAATTCTTCATTTGACTCAAGTCATTTTACAGACGTAAATAGATTTGTAAATTGGTGGAAGTAAGATCAGTCAAAATCTAATGATAGCATGTGAATTCTAACAATTAGTATTTAATATATATCAGGATTCCGATTTCCAAAGCACTTTTGCAGCCAGACGAATTGTCTTGATCAATGATGATTTTTTTCTCCTTTTGCATTGATCCAGTTGACCCAGATATTAATATTAGCCAGTTAGTGTTTTTTTTTCTTTTTTCTAGCTAATCAATACAAAGAATCCCTTTTGCATCCCAGAAAACACTGTCCATGACCTTTATGACTTTGGGCAGAACGTCTGGCTCCGAGCCACTGTTGGACTGTTGTTTTGTTTCGTTTCTGGTGTGTAATGTTGAACCAACGACTCATCTACAGCACAAAGAAAAAAAAACATTGGTAGCATCCTATTTAAAATTGGTAAAAAAATTGCCGATAAATTCTTTTTTTTGTTTTGGTCAGTATTTAAATGCGGCATCCATCCTGCACAAAACTTTCTCATATTTAAGTCATAATGTAAAACGTACTTTTTCTGAACAGCTATGCCCTGCATTTTTAATCATAGAAAGTCCAATACGATGTTTTCATCTGTGGCTGCAGTTTTTGGCCATTCTACATCTTCACCAGGTGTACAACCGTGTTTAAATTCGGCCTCCCATGTATTCACTTTTGAAAGTGATGGAGCGAGCTTCTTATACAACTTTAACAAGTTCGGATGAACTTTAATTGGTAGTAAACCTTCAAAGTGAAAAATTGTATAAAGACCCGATCTTACGGTTTATACATTTCAAAAGGACGCGCCCTTACAACTAATTTAAGAATCTTTATAAAGAAACCTACTTCACAGATCAAGCTGGAACGTGAGGTTCGTTATTGCGATAACTGTACAAGTATCACGGAAATCCCATTTCTGTTCCACTCCGAGATTTTTGCACGTTTCCCTAGTAGTTTCATTGGAAAAGCTACATCAATGGCAGAGAGAGACGGTAAATCCTGCATCTTCTGTAACCAATTCGCAATCAGAAGAATCAAAACTTTTGTTTTAAGTACAGTCTCAATTAGTTATTGTTTTACAATTGATTTTATTGTATGATCTCATCTTATATTGTATTTTCCAAACTATAGAGGACAGATAAAGCAATACATGCTTTGCTGTAAGAAAGGGAAGGTGACATTCAATTACTAATAATCAATAATAACATAGTACATCTTGCAAAACTGCTTGCAACTCTTGAAATCAATATTGATATTATCTATAGATACTGCGAAATAGTGCACAAAATGCAGCAAGTTAACATATGAAGTGTTAGCGGTTTAGATTATTAGCTAACAGTACTGAGGTCATTCATTTAAAGAATGAAATGACTTAAGGTCGGACAACACGGGCATAATTAGTTTGGTTTACTTTTTGACGGGTTGGGCCGGTGGATGCAGAATAGCGTATAGAAAAAGTTCTGAAATTTCCGGTCCTTTACGACCAAATGTTGTTTTCGTGTTACTGATAGCCTTAGAAAAATGTCTTTTTTCCTTCAATCTCACTTCCTTGTGCATGAGATGTACGTAAAATGTAGGGCGAATAGCAGCATCTTCGTATTAACAAATCAATGCTTTGCCAGAGGTGAACGTCGATTTTAAGCCCCGTAAAAATTTCAGCCGAGACCTGGATTTGAAGCAGACAAATCTAGAAGTAATGAATATTATGTATTCAACCATGTGAAAGTTCATTTGTGTTTTGGGATATCAAAAATAAATGGTATAGAAAAAGAGTACGTTTATTTTGTTTGAATACTTATTTTTCATTACATCTAGATTCTGTTCGATGACTCTGATGTTTACGGAATACGATTGGGGTATTGAAGGTCCCCGGTTCAAATCCTGGTCTCAGCTGTAATTTTTACGGTCGTTAAAATTGGTGGGTGAGTGGTTACGCTCTGGCCTTGCATTCTGGAGGACCCGAGTTCGAATCCCCGTCCAGCCATTCAGATTTGGAGAAATTATTACTTGGTGAAAATATATGTTGTGGGGGGAGTCTTTTGCTAGCAATATACCGATCGGTATGTCTAAGAAATTTAAGAGAAAGCTGTGCAATAAAGACTTAAGTTGAAGTTATTTAATCTCTAACTGTTATCATTTTTTAGTTCCGAGATATCCTTCTAACATTTTGTAAGTTTCAAAGGAAGCTTTGAAGTAACAAACGATTGAAGGGATAGTACCTCACATTTCATAATTACTTGACGCTATTCCAGGTAAGACACACGTAAGCTCACGTAAAGAAGAAACAAGGTAAGAAGTTTTTTTCAATAATATATTCAATTTGTAATCTAAAATCAAATACATAAGATCACATGATACTTACTATACGTTAATGCGATTTCCAGACGGTCTAATTTATAATTACATTTGTAAACAGCTTCAGCAAAAAGGTAGTCACATAGCATTTTAGTGATTGAGAATAACTTCTGCTATACCGTGTTTAGCTACCAAATTCAAAACAGAAAATTCTTTAACAGAATAAAATGAGTTCTGTTAAAGCCGTTAGGTTTTCCTAGACAACATTCTATTTCCTATGGTTGGATATTCAGTAAGGAGGTTCCAATGAATGTTATCCCTTTTTATGCAAAGGTCAACAACTTGTAATCTTTGTGAATGTTATGTCCATTCCTAGTGTTAGAGCTATGTATATCACCATTGAAACTAAAGATTTCAGGATTTTCCACTACAAAATAAATTCCTGAACAATTTTAATACTGACATTCATAACTGTAATACTACGAATCACAAGTCGTTGTCGCTAATATAGAAAGGGATGAAATGATATCTCTGTGATAGGAACAGGCAGAATTATTTGTTAGTAGGTATCGGTGGTTCACTGTATTTTAGAACCCTTTTATTTGTCCTTTATAACAAAATATGTTGACCGAAGCAATAAACAATAAAATCCCATTGAGGTTACGTGCCTGCATCGCCATACAGTAGCTGCAACTAATTAGTGCTGTGTGGATTGCCTTAGAGTTCGAGGCAAGGCAATCCACACAGCAGTGTTTATTACGGAGGAGGAGAAATCGCCACACTCACAGTTTTCTTTCCCAGCGTCATCAGAAATATTTAGAACCGCGGCCTTGTATATTTTATTCCTTTCACCTGTAAAATGAGAAGGCTATTTGGAATGAGACATTAAGGCGTATGGTATCCTTTGTGGAATGCGAGACAGCCAGTGAGAGAGAAGGCAATTAAATTTCAAATCAGCGGCGACGAGAAGAGGAGGCACAAAGAAGGCAGAGCCCCGCTGAACCAGAAATTTAATTAAGCTCATTAAGGATTCAATGCGACTTTCTTTGTCCCGCAGCCGCCTCTGATTATTTCTGAAGCCTTTCGTGACTGGCAAAACTGCCGCCATTTCTTCACCGCCAAAGGTCGGCCAATCGTCTCGCCCGGCCTTGCACCTGGACTGCGCAAAAGGAAAAGTCGCGTCTCCTGCTCTCCAGACTGCAGGCTAACGCTACTTCTTGCAGCAGGAAGCTTTGTTTGTTTTTTGAATCGACATACGACACGCTAATCTCGGCCACAGCGGTTTTTAGGTGGGCACTAACATGTTAAACACAGTCCGCCTAAAAAACTAAATGTTTCACGAGAAGACCACAACTACACAAAGCTTAGAGATTTCGCAGATAAATTAAGCACTTAAAAACCTCCCACCGAGTCTTGGACCGAGCGTGGTGGGTGAGTGGTTAACGTTGTGGCCTCGCATTAGAGAAGACGCCGCGGCGCGCCGGTTTCAATCCCCGTCTGGGCATCCAAATTTGGGTTTTCATGGTTTCCCCAAATCACTCCAGGTGAATGCCGGAATGATTCCTTCAAAAGGCCATGGACGCAATCCTTCCCGTTCCTTGCCCCAACGACCTCGACGTTGACAAAGCGTAAAGGTATAAGTTAAAAAAAAAATCGGTGAATTTAACGCTTTGTTTTGGCATTCTCGAAGACAAGGGTTCGAAACCCCGTCCGACCATATTTCGGTTCTGCACGGTTTCCCGAAATCACTCCATTTGAATGCCGAAACGATTCCTTCAAAAGGCCCTCACCTTATTCTTTTCTGTTTTTGCTTCAAATCCTCTCCCGACTTTAATGACCTTGGCATCGACGAACAGTAAAGTAATAAACAAGAAGTACTCACTTCGCTAACCTCGTAATAAAGTTAATTCTCCCTCCCACACCAAAAAAAAAAATTATAAAAAGGGAAAGACTTCGTCAACGTCCCTAGATTCTTGCGGCTGCATCTTTGTCTTGCGTATAAGTACCTGTCGGGAATAAACCTCATGCTTCCCCACAAGACACTTTGTTCATCGAATGGAAGGAATTTTTGTGCAGAAAGACTCATCTTTGTTAATATCAGAAATTCGTGTTTGCTGCGATGAGGAACTAACATCACTGTCAGGTGCGTGGATTCCATACTATTTGTTGCTGAACTCCACAAGTTTGATAACAATGCATCGCTGAAAAAGAAAATTAAATCAGGGAGAAAAGAAGCAGTTAACCTTTACCCCTTCGTTCCTCTGTTTCTGACACGCGAATCAATTACTTTTACAAGCCACTATTAAGAACTAACACTGTTAAAGATGTCATAATTAAAT
Source organism: Vandiemenella viatica (assembly GCA_031002005.1). Lineage (NCBI taxonomy): Eukaryota > Metazoa > Arthropoda > Insecta > Orthoptera > Morabidae > Vandiemenella > Vandiemenella viatica. The sequence goes on along the minus strand of CM061920.1, from coordinate 39,845,609 downwards.
TTTGAGAGTTGTGTTTGATCATATGAGCTACGCCAGGCCGCTCCGTGGTTCGGATTCCACGTTAAACTGTAGGTCCCAGAGGAAAGGAACTGGCCGTCCTACCTCTGACACAATGGCTTAGTATGCCTCCTTCGGGAGGATCCAACCAACCTTCGGGTTGTGGACTAAGTTAAGTTTAATTAAACAGTTTCAACAGTCACAGATGATGTAAAAGATGTGTTATAACGTTTAACTTGTGAACAAATTGCAGTTGATGTATAATTTAATCGATTACCTGTTTCCATAATAATAGTGACTGGGTTAAATATTTCATATTGTGATTGCAGAAATAGTTATAAGCTATATCAGAAAGCAAATGAGTCACAGAGCTGTGGATTAGGTGTGTTCTAGATAGTAAACAGCTTGATACTATTAACCGAAATGCGGTCAGTGATGAGACATAAAACTACATTCATTGACCGAGGTAGTACCGCGCTATAAGAAAACCAGAACTTAGTTTTCAGATTTCTGTCACCGACAGTTCTGTCTGTAGCGCTCTGACAATCTTCTGCCATCATGCAGATACAGTTTCCATAGTAGGAATAATAACACACAAATTACCACAAATTTGTAACAGTTCACAGGCGAACCTCAATACCTCCATTATAATTGGTCTGTGGTAGTACCAACTCAGTGCAAACTTTTAAAAGTCCCAAAATATACAGTGTAAACTAAAAGTTACATTTAGAATTATGTACTTGGTGGTAGGTACATTTCTTATAGTAACAGTTCATTTCATACGTAGTCTAGGTGTTTATTTTCTGGATAAAAATGTCACAATTGTTATTAACTAGGAATATCCCCTCACATGTGTTCCGGTCCGGGCATCCATATTTGGGTTTTCCATGGTTTCCCAAATCACTCCAGGCAAATGCCGGGATGCTTCCTTCAAAAGGCCATATCAGAATTCCTTCCCCTTCTTTGCCCCCATCCTTTCCCGTCTCTAAAGACCTCGCTGTTAAGGGACGTTAAGCAGTTAAAAAAAAAAAAAAAAAAAAAAAAAAAAACTCAAATGTGTATTGGGTATCGTTACTATTATCGGTTGGCAGGCAGGATCTGCCCTTGGGACTTGCTAATTGTCATGGAAAATGCCAGCCAGCATGACAGGGAACACTTTCGTTTCCATCTGAAAAGAAAGGTCATCACCTCTCTGGTGTTCGGAAGAGTATGCTCGGAATAAACATTACCCCACCCTTGGCAGACGCTTTAACCTATTTTTGGTTACAATCAAGTTGGGGAATTTTTAGAGAACAAAAAATGCTTTTGGGGTCACGACCATGTGACATTATCTGCTCTGCTTCTTGAGTTTAATCATTGTCGAGTCTCTTAAGGTCGATTTAAGCGAAAAATGTTTTTCGTAGAGTATAAAAGTTACAAAAAAATCAGTTTTAAGATACGAAAATCGAGTTTTTTTGACTGCGTTATCTGATATGTCTGAAATACTAACCTGACCTGTATTTGACACTACAGGTTCGCTCTATAAAATTTGAAGAATTTCTGTTGAGGCTAAACGGCTTCAGAAGTATTAGGGAGGTTAAAGCGGCCTGTAGACGATCAAATTGTTTGTCAAACTTTACGTGTTTGTCAAATTATTTGAGAGTTTGCGGCATTGTTTGACGCGTTTGACGTGTTTGATTGAAATTTTGATTGACGGCGTGTTTGTCAAATAAGTTTGAAGGTGTGCGGCGGTGTTTGTCAAACATTATTTCAGTTACCGCCTAGAAACCATGGAGAACGCATCGCCGTTCGTAAAGTGACAACAGCAGGAAGGATACTTGGCTGAGTGGACATAATTTATATGACGAAGGATTGATTCCTTTTACAGCTCATCTCCATATATCGCGATCTGCCAGTGCTATGAAAATAAAATCTAAAGAATCCAATAAGTTCAATATTTAGCCAAATTCACCAAAAACGTTGAAAGGATTTTAACTTAAAATTTGAAGAGGGCAAATGTGGGTTGGTGCTGAAAAGGGGGAAGATGGATGTTTAGGGAAATTGTCACCAGAGCGTGGTCTCAATTGCAATTTTATTAAATATATTAAATATTAGCATCTGGTTTGGCTAATTTCTCCAAGAACCCTGTATAATAGTCTCCATAACACCATCCTCCATGTCTTCTTCTCCATGTCGGATGTATTTTTTTATAAATTTATTTTTTTCTTCGTAAGTAAATTGTGTAAATGACAACACGTCATAACTTCTTGTCTTGTTAGTGATAATTATATGGGTTTCTGAAAAATCTTAAAATTACTTGCGAGAATGACAAATACGTTTTCAATAACCCGCGCTAGATAAAGGATAATTGTAAATTCTTCTCTTATTATTTAACACTTGTATATTGTAAGGTTTCATAAAACTTGATACCAGCTGGAAAGCGTCATCTTCTACAAATATGGAGGGCATTTGGTTTATTAGTATTCGGCAATTTCTCTGGATCTGGAATCTGCAACTGATTATTTTCAAACAATTCGAAAATGTTGTATTTTTATTCACTCCTCCATCTGACGCTCTGAAATTTTTATCGACATCAACCATAAGAAATTCATAATTTGCACTGGCCACAATCATTAAAAAGTTTTATGTTCCATGAGCAGGAAATTATTGTAATCATCTGGTTCCTTGCGTGATATTTCTCAATAAATTTTCATGTGCCATCTCTTTCTTTTAATTTCAATCATTCTCTACACCTACTTCTACGTTTTTTTCTTAACACACAGTGCTAGAGTCAACGCTAAAAATGCGTTGTCTTTATTCCTCATTGCGTCGTGTGTTACGTTCCGACAAGGTAACAATCGAAACAAAAGGCAAGTTTGACAAATTTGTTTGATTTCAGGTTTGAGCGTTTGCGCTGTTGTTTGATGATAACGTGATGTTTGACAAACAAATGTGTCAAATAAATTTGATCGGCTACAGGCCCTTTAAGAGACAATCTTACTGCATAGGACATTAATTTCGATTGACTGTATGGAGCCTTAGAAGTTTCCCTAGACAACTACTTTCAGTCTTTGGGATAAATTGCTCAGCATATATGCGCCAGTTGCAGTCTCTGACGTTCTCGCCAACAATTTTTAGTTTACGTTCATGTTCATCTCTTCTTCCTCATGATTCTCCTGTCTTTCAGAAAGAAAACCACTCTTGCTTCATGGAATGTAAAGAATCATGGGGGCGAATAATGAACCTACTTCGTGCTGTTTGTCTTAGGCGATAATGACGAAGTCAGCACACGCCCTTGTTTATTAGAAGTTGTCGGTATATCACGCACCGTGGGCTGCTCACAGCACTAAATGTCAGCCGCGAAGGACAACCCAGTGCAAGTTATTACGATCCACAAAGTACTCCCCACAGGCTGAGGACGAAAACGCCATTGGTTTTTTCGCCCTCAGCAATGAGACTATAGTCTTTTTTACTTTATTTGTAGTTCCTTCCCCTTAGGGAGGATCGGACCAACTTTCATGCTTTTTTTTTTTTGGCTTTATGCCTCTCGCACGTTGAGGTAATTAGATGCGAGAATGGACTTGAGACAAGGAACTGGAAACAATTCGGCCATGACCTTTGGAAGGAAGCATCCCAGAATTCGTCTGGAGTGATTGGAGCAAACCATAAAAAAAAACCGAAATCTGAATGCCTAGACCGGCATTCGAACCCGTGTCTTCCCGAATGCGATGACAGACCGTTACCACTCACCCACCACAGTTTCGGCTTGTGGGGTCGTGACATGGTACTTTATGGCGTTTGGCTGGTTAAGCCAAACATCCAGCGCAAAATAATTTTACATCATTACTAGACATGTTTCTATCATTACATAACATCTGTTAATGACAACACAGCAAGCATACAACACTTATTTGAAACAACCAATGCCCTAGACGTGATTCGAACCAGCGATCGTAGGAACAAAGGACCCCGACACTACAGCGGCAGGTCTTAAAAAGAAATAAAAGGATGATAAAGTAATAAATGTGTCACTGGTAATAAGTCGTTTGGCAGCATAATCTAGTGGTATTAATATGCACTTTTCAATTTATACATTCGGAAGGACGAGAGTTCAAATCCCCGCCCATTAAGCCAAATTTCGTTTTTCCATGGTTTCCGAAATCACTCCAGACGAATGCCGGAATAGTTCCTTCAGAAAGGCCATAACCAAACTCCTTCCCATTCCTCACCCCCCCCCCCCGCCTCTATTGTCCTTGACGTCGGTAAGGCGTAAAGATACAAAAAAAACCAAAAAAATCACATTTCATTATTCATAGGAATTACGTTCTGTAGTCTAGTGCAATATTATTATTTTACTAGTGTAAGCCCGTGACTGTTTTTTGCGTATCGTCACGGGTCTAGAATAGTTCCAGTTTTTACGATGAAAGATTATGACAGGTTAATCTGATCTGGCCAAGTATAAGCTTGACCTGTGTTTCAACCTTAGCATGAATAAAATCTCTTGAGCTTGAAGAACTCAGAAGTATCAACATAGGTAGGTATTAAACATTGACAGGAACGATCGCGCTATGTAACTGATTTAAAAAAATCCTGTTTGCTTCGAAAGCATCACGTTGTTTATTATTGAGACTAGGCAAACACTCATAATGTAAACATTGGTCATAGAATCTGTGACGCTCAGAGAACTTAATACACATTCCATATTATGAAACAGTTGAGCAACTCCGCAGAAATAAGTTGACAAAATAGTCGATTCGATGACACATTTGGTCTGATGTCCACTTAAAATAACCTTATAACTCATATATATCCGCTGGCTGTATGGTACACACCAAATGCCAATAAAAATAAATAAATAAATAACATACAGCGAACATGAATAAAGACCCATAACTGTGTCAGTAAAATGCCTAAAACGCAAATAAACCGTAATGCATAAATTTTGGTCAAGCAACAACATTAGTGAAAGTTGTAATTAAACTGAAATTTATGCTAAGCCGAAATGACAATTGGCATTCGTGGTTACAGCAGAAACTATGAGTAATTTGATTTTTTTAAACTTTTTTAAGTTGCTTTAATTAGTAACATGTTACTGAAAAGCAGATCCACGTTTTTTCAGCCGCAAAATTTATTAAAATTTTTTAAACTATAAAACGTTATGAAAATCAAACTTAATGAATGTATTATGCCCCTTAATTTGGTAGCAGTTGCTTAGTTATTAAATTGTAGACATAACCACGAATTCATTCTAATGGTATCTCTGGTCGGTGTTTTGTGAGCGAAGGCTGACACGTGACACCGTTGTCCAGCCAATAGCTATCGAGGTGAGTGGGTGACCTTACGAAATTATATAGTAGATCAGTATACAGCGCCGCCTCCATAAAATTTGTGGTTGCTCAAAATAGTGATATCCTTTCCTCAGTTTGCTTATCATGAAGCACTATATACTTTAACTATAAAAATTAACGTTGTAGAAGTCGATGAAAATACGTTCCACAGTTTCCAAAGTTTGGTGGGACATGACATGGTAGAGTAAGCAAAGGATGAACATCAAAGCGGTTTAGCTGCAGTCAGTATTATCACCGCATTACAAACAGCTTACCTAAATAATCAGTAGGAATACCAAGAACTATTGATTTCAGCTGCGAAGAGAAATACAGGTGTTGTTGATTTAAACGTAGTAAGAAGAGCACTGCACTCGGTTTCATTAGATTATACAGGGTGTTACAAAAAGGTACGGCCAAACTTTCAGGAAACATTCCTCACACACAAACAAAGAAAATATGTTATGTGGACATGTGTCCGGAAACGCTTACTTTCCATGTTAGAGCTCATATTGTGGACGGCTGTGATACAATACGCCATTCTCCAGGGTTGCATCAGCGCATCAGGGATTCCATGCGACGGAGGGTGGATGCATGTATCCTCGCTAACGGAGGACATTTTGAACATTTCCTGTAACAAAGTGTTTGAAGTCACGCTGGTACGTTCTGTTGCTGTGTGTTTCCATTCCATGATTAATGCGATTTGAAGAGAAGTAATAAAATGAGCTCTAACATGGAAAGTAAGCGTTTCCGGACACATGTCCACATAACATATTTTCTTTGTTTGTGTGTGAGGAATGTTTCCTGAAAGTTTGGCCGTACCTTTTTGTAACACCCTGTATATTGGTGAGCTCATTATCACTACAGAAGGCAGGCGAAATGTACGGTCTGGGGGTACAGAGATTTGAATCCAAATGTTTTTCTTAAACCAACAGATTATTTTATTATTATTATTATTATTTCAGTAGGTTACAACGACTGTGAGTTCTCACAATGAATAATTGTTTTTGTTATTAAAACCGCTGAGGTTTAAAAGCATATATCCTATATTTATGACTTGCAAATTTGTCTGGGCTTTATTTGTATCTAGACTGATCAAACAGGCCTTTGCGATTCTCCCTGGCTGCCTTCCAAAGCCATTACAGAACACTCTGGCAGCAATTAACGTCACCAACACGCCCGCACTAAACCAAACAGCTCGATCTCGACGACTGTGTATCAAACTTCCCCACATTACCGCGTTTCCTTATCGCATTAATAAACGAGCAGCAATCTAAAGAAGCATCGTGTAACGTTGCTGTAAGCTTGTTTCCTTTTATTTACGCTTGCTACAACTAATTGAATTCATTTTATGTTACGCGAGACTGGTTTGTTAACGTGTGGTATTGGTTCCTTATACGATGCGAAACGGTTATGAATGAATGAGTCAGACTTAGTAATTGCGCAAAACTAATTTTGGTATTTAACATTTTGATTAAACAATATTGATATCTGATGTTGTGCCAACGATCATAGATCCATAAAAATTATTTATCATGTTCAAAGTAAAGCTAAAATTCTTCATTTAGCTTATAGCTTCGATTAAAATTGTCAGTTAAGTTACAAGTAGTATCAAGAAACATTTAATCGTTTGGCCCTTTCTTTACTCAGTTAGTGAGTAACATGAGGCTATGTCAGCTTCCAGAAAAGACACCCGGAATATCAAAAATTTTGTCTTATAACGTTCCTTGACCATTTTCTGTGAAGATCCGATGCGCATCTTTGAACGTATTTCTCAAATAAATTTTAAGTGCGTCTAAAGTATTCTGGTTTAAAAGCTACCTTATCATCCCACTTGAGAAAGTTACTAACTGTTGTGAGAACCATTACCTGTATTTTTTAATTTAATAATCATCAACGTATATTATTAAGAGTTGTATTCGAAAAACTGTCTATATATACATTTTAAAAAAAATAGCGATTTTTGTATCCCTATAACTCATAGTTTTTTGTATTGAGTTATAAATAAAATCTGCCTCTCCCAATTAAGGTATCGTAATCGAAAACCGAACGTGGTGAGTAAGCGGTAATTCTTTGGCTTCGCATCCGGGAGGACGCAGGTTCGAATCACCGTCCAACAATCCAGATTTCGGTTTTATATTGTTTCCCGAAATTATTACAGTCGAATGCCGGGATAGTTCCTTCAAAATTACTTCCCATTCCTTGCCCCAAGTCTCTACCCGCCTCTAACGACCGCGACGTCGACGAGGCATAAAGCCATAAGAAAGAAAAAAAAAAAAAAAAAAACATACAAAAATTTTAATTCCGACTGCACTGATACTTCTGTCGACGCAGAATATAATCAGAAAAGTGAACTGACAACTAATATTTAACAGAATGAATGCATATCTCCTTCAATGAAAATAACTAGTACTATATTCATATTAGTAAAACTAAAATCTAAGAAAAGTAACTCCCATGGATGAGTTTGGAAGGGACCAATGCTGGTTTGCATCTATCGCTCACATGGTTTAAAGATTTATGGGAGAGGTTTATTTTTTCCCATGTATTCCTCAAATTGTTCATCGCAGTAGGGTGCGAAAGAAGCAGTTACCTCAATACTGAGTGAAGGTCTCTCTGGCAAGTGGCTTCACCGCAGTTCTCGAATCCACCTCTCTATATGGGCGTCACAGCGAGCGGACACAGCGTTGGGAACAAGCTTCCGTCTAGTGGTCTCGAAATTCCACCCAGGAAGCAAACCAAGGACAAATATTACAAGTCCCAACTTTAGTGTTGCACTTGATGAAGCCAGCCAGAGATAAATATCTCCCAGAGGCTCCTGGCAGCGCGGTCAACTGATCAGATATGTCGCCAAAATATCAGTATGTTCACTCACCCGCCAAAAAATGTAATTCGACAACCATGGTAGTTCGATGATCCTCCACGCTTCCAAGAATAGTTCTTCCATTGACACAAATTGATCATGCTTCTGGCTAAGAACTGTTTTATAACGAACAGAGCTTTCAGAATTCAGAGGACGACTAGGATGAAACTAATAGGTCATTGTGTGATGAATGACTGCCAGTCTGTTACTTGATTCTGCAAAACAACATTCACAAAACACTGCAAATTTTTAGTCTTTTATTGTTGTGTTCATTCAGAAAGGCTTTGTGGACCAAATGAATCTATCTCGGAATGAATCTAACCCGTAGGGTGAGTTCTAAAGCTAGGTACCGAGCGTGGTGGTGTAACGGCTAGCGTTCTGGCCTCGCATTCGGGAAGACGGCGTTTCGAATCCCCGTCCGGGCATCCAGATTTGGGTTTTCCATGGTTTCCCCAAATCACTCCAGGTGAATGCCGGGATGCTTCCTTCAAAAGGCCATGGCTGAATTCCTTCCCATTCCTTGCCCCCCATCCTTTCCCGTCTCTAAAGACCTAGTTGTTATAGGAGACGTTAAGCCGTTAAAAAAAAATCTAAAGCCAGGGCGGGAAGATGCGAATTCAACTGCCCGTCCAACCATCCAGATTTCTGCTTTCAATGGTTTCCCGAAATGACTCCATATGTTGATTTGTTGGTATTTTTTGCCATTTGTACTATGTACCTATTGTATGATTGTGTATTTTTAAACTGGAAAAAAACAATCTTAGCCGTATCGATCTGGGTTAATGGAGAGTCGACTTTGGGTTTGTTTTTGTCACACATGAGGTGAGGTTAGAGGAGAATGCTATCTGTGGCAGATCGCGCCCGAGAAGCGGCGGTGAAAGGCGCGCGGTGCCGCCCTCAGCTGTTTGCGTAACGCTCAAATGTCAGCCAGAGCGCAGCCCACGACAGTGGCCTTGCTCTGGTGCAGCGGGCGGCCTGCCACGCAGGCGCTCCTACTGCAAAGTGGCCACAGCAGAGGTACCCAAATTTATTGCCCTGTAAACCACTTGTCGATTTTTTTTATTTGCCGTAAATCCCCCATGCATTTCCATTATTTAATTTTCGTATACTTTCTGAAATCAAATGTGTTATCTACAGCTCACGAAGTTCTTCTCACTTTGATTGTTTTTTGCTTTTTTTTGTAATGTGGACTGTTCTTAGGATAAATAAATAAACGTAAACTACACGCAACTTTTCAGACCTTTTTTTGAAACGATGAAGTTAAAAATCTTGGTTTTATGTTTATCAGAAAAAAATTTTATAACTAAGAAAAAAATAGATATCTATGCAATTGCTTCATTCTTCACATATTTTTCTATATATTAAAAATAGAATAGCGTTTGTTTCTGATTCGCAAATAAAGATATTTGAAGTCAGTAACACAGAAAACAAAAACGTGAATAAAGTGATTTGACTGCACTAAAAAGTTCAAATTACTTTATGTCATGCCTGAATTCATGATGACTGCAGATAGGGCCCCATTTACAACTCCTGGACCCCTAAATTTCTTTTTTCGTTGAAAGCCACAAATAGTTCGGGCCATCCTTGCAAGATGGAAAATCAGTAATTCTGACATCTTGTAGTAACGGCGACACGAATAATCAATGCATTGGCAGATCAAATAGTCGTAACTAAATAAATGAAAAACTAGAATTACTGGGTGGTTGTTGCTTCTCTATTTTGGAGTATATACAAGGAATAATAAACTTACATAGATTGCATACCATGTTACAGTACAAATAAGTATTCAAAAAATTTTTTTTTTTTGTTTAAACCAATAATGTACGTATGTATCTACGTGAATGAGCAATAATCACGAACGGAATTACGAAGAACAAAAATGAATCGTGTAAAAAATCGCCAAATTACAGTTTGTCTTCATACAAGTTGAAATGAAATCCTCAGTAATGCTTTTGGACATGGTTTTCTGAAATATGCACAAACACATTATAGATAATGCTGTGTACAACTGTCAATGTGAATTCTGCTTAAGGAAAATATTTGCAGACTTTTTTGACTGCTTGCTTCAGCAACCTCAGAGCAGTAGCATCTTTTCGGTTTGTTTACGCTATCCGGTAGCTCATCATATGCTAATTGCAGCTGACTGTTTCCTAATTGCAACAGCCACTTACTGAATTGTTCGTCATGTTATGAACACACGTTGTTTGTTAATGGTTCTGAATTGAAGTAATCACCAATGTGGTGACTGTTTAACACAGAATTCAATAATCGCTTTTCTGCTGCTGTTTGCCTGAAATATCTCCCAGAAATGTCGCATTTTCCGTCAAATGGGATATCATTAACAATAACATCTCGTGATAGTCTGTTAACAGTCGTCAAAGCATCTTTTGCAAACATTAAAAGTTCTTCCTAATTAATTATTGAACAGATCCTAATTGGTTAAATGGAAGCTTGTAGAGAGCAACCGTACATAAACGAATAAACGTAGATAATCACGATCGATATATCGAATCGGTATCAAAACCCGGATTTTTTTTTTTTTTTTTTTTTTTTTTTTTTTTTTTTTTTTTTTTTTTTACTCATGACTTTACGTCTCGTAGATGCCAATGTGATTAGAGACGCGAAAGGGTTGGGGTCAAGGAACAAGAGGGAATTTGGGGATGGTTTTTGAAGTAACCATTCCGGCATTCACGTGGAGTGGTTGGAAGCCATGGAAAACGCAAATTTGAATTCAAACACGCGTCGTCCCGAATGCGAGACCCGAGCGTTATGCTCCACGCTTGGTGGAAAGCTCATGTTTTTAAATGGTTCTTACCGTGAATTATATATCAGAAAGTTTCGATACATCGGTCTCTTCTAGTCGGTGACCCTACCTTGTGAAAAGATGGTAATTTATTAGAGGAGAAAAGGGAATTTTCCTTAGAGAAATAATGTATAAGATAGAATAAATACGTTCGCGTTGATTTCATGTGAGAACAGTCTCCGAGATGTGGGACAGTACGTATAATTATTAACGAAATAATATTAACAACAACTGATTGCCGGTTAGTTGTTACTTAACCATCTGTAAGTGTAACTAGTTTTAACTACAATTACATAATGTCATATGTTAGCTGCTGTACATGAATGCAGTTTTTAAAGACTGTAGCTTATAGCTTCATTGTTCACCATATCTGTGGTTGTTCACAACTTTGTGAGCTATTACCCTTTTTATTGTGTCATTTGGGGGAAGAAAGGAAGAAGAATGAGTTTTTCGGTTCCATTCCTATTATCACATTACCTTTCAAAGTCGCCTTGCAGATTTAGTATTATATGGGAGAGACATCGTGTTTCCTTATTATGAAACTTTTGATGTGTCATAGGATTACTGAGTATACCGTAATCCACCGTTGGAATCGATTTAATTTGCAGTAATAACTGATAACTGCAAATCTTAAAATTTTACTGTAAATTTCAGTTTGTAATGTAAGCCATCTTTCCCAGTTTCCAAGTTCTCTCTCTCTCTCTCTCTCTCTCTCTATTGCCTCGCATCCTTTACAGAACTTGTTCAACACCATTTACTTTATGCTCTTATCTTCCATCCAACGTATGGTTGTTAAATTTATTTTCTTCATCCATCACCTTACTCCCCAATTTGGAGCCAAATTCGAGTAGTGCTTCATTATTCTATTTCTTTCCACTAGGCCGTTATTTTTCTTAAATTACATGTTATTCGCTACCAAAAATTTCATTTGTATTCCTTTCATTTCCTTACATCTTATGGAAATACCATTGAGTTTAGTAAAACTCGAAATGTTTTACCTTGTTGCTGGAACTCTACTCTTGCACTATGGAAACACAGATTTGGAATCTTATTCTCAAGACATTCATTTTCCGTGTAGTATATAATGATTAAATATTTATACTGGGATGTCTAAATCATTTCAGGTGCGCTATAGATTCTCCTTCGGCCCCTATAAAATACTCACTAACTTCTTCTTAACTCGAGCAACCGATGATATCATTTTGACTGTTTACATTCCTGGCAGAAAATGTGCTTTGAATTAAAAAAAAGAAAAAAAAGAACGAACAAACAAACAAACAAAAACAAACAAAAAAACAAAAAAACTGATTTCAACTGACGCAATTTCCGTATAAAGAGTCACCACGGATAATTATTTACTGATAAAAGGAAGAATTATGATACAGGTTTAGAATTTAAAAAAAAATCAAATGTTGGAACAGATAAGCCTATTTTATAGGAAGCACTTGCATCAAAACACAGTAATATTGTTTAACAACATTTTTCTGTTACGCAAAAAAAAAAAAAAAAATGGGGTTTTCAGTGGATGATTTTGACCAAGGACCAATAAAAGCATCTTGCATGCCTGTGTTCCGTGGGTCTGGTCACTTCGTGCCCACTTCTTTCCGTCTTCACGCGTTACTTGTAGATTGCGTGAAGTGTGAGCGCTACTGACACCACAGGCGGGGACAATGGGTTTTGTTGTACGTGTGCGATAGTCCGGTTTATCTCCAGGAGAGTGCCCCACATAAAGAGCAAGCCAGCCAGCCAGCGCAAGGTCGGTCTGCAGCAGCGCCTCTGGTGGGCGTTCACAACGGTCTCCCGACCTTTACCGCATTGCATCATAAAACAGCACAGCTGCAATCGCCTTCCTTACAACAGCGCTCTCGAACTTCAGTGCAAAGAGAGTACACTTAAACTGTGGGTTTAAGCTGGTTGTTTTTTTCATTATTGTTGTTGCTTAATTTAACTGCGATGGAGGCATAGTCCAGTAGCAATTTCCGCTTTACCAGGACCACGCATAGAGTTGAACGTGAAACACTGAGCGTCCTGGAATAGCACATATCACCAAGCACAACTCTTAAAAACAAGTGATTACACTCATTGAATACGGAGAAGATTTTTTGGGATGGGAAAAGCTAGCATGGATAATTGTAAGGTAAAATACTATTATTTGTTCGACTCTGTTACCCACAGAAACTATGGGCAAAATATTACAGAGATGTAGGATATCTTCACGCCTGTTAGTATAGTACACCTTGAGTACTACCATCTAGGTACGTGGCAGGAGAAGGTTCAAAAACCATTCATTTACTGGAGAGGGTGATGAGAGGATGTACCAGTTAGTGAGGGAATTGTGTTACAGACCATTGCTTTAATATGGCTCTAAATTTCCGGTATCAGATGCTGTAGTTGGAGAGGGTGCAAACCAGGGCTGCTAGATTAGTCTTCAGAAGTTACTGGAAAAAACAATCAATAACTAATATGATAAAAGAGTTGGAATGTGATTCGCTGGAAGATAGACGGAGGATGAAGAGGGTGCTGGGAGTGTACAAGACGTGTACTGGTGATGAGGCGCGGAACAATTGAGAGTTGCTCTTGGAAAGGAAAACAACGACCATCGGCACAAGTTGGAACTCAATTTCTGGAATAACATTGTGGGAAAATTTTCTTTTGTAGGTAAGGATTCAGGGATTGGAATAAATTATCAAGGTCAGTGATGAATAATTTATCAAAATCGCTGAAAGAATTTAAAATTAAAATTCATAATAGACAAATGGAGATGGGTACAAGAAAAATGGGCATAGTGAGTGTGTAGGGACTAAGCTACCGGAGCGTGCGCTCCACCGTAATTACATTAAATATGTTAAGGACCACACTGAACACATCAGCTTCAGCAGTCACACGCATTTAGATTCTTACGATACGTGGACGTTGAATGTTCAGTTAAACGATATTTTTCATTGTTGATCTGTATGCATCTAATACTGAGTCTTGAAGATAGATACAATAAAACAAGATTAGTTGATTAGACTGTAACATGATTCTGGAAATCGCATAAAAACGCATTCAGGACGGGTAGTATGCGGGGTCACGGGACTTCAATGCTGACAGCCACATAGATAATTATTATGTGCGTAAAGAACCCTATTGCATCACGCAAAGCCTCGATTCTCATCATTGCCTGTAATTAATAATTTTTCCAATGTTCTCACTAGATAATTACAACCAGTTCCTGGATCAATGGGTGGGGGCAACTTAAGTGTTGCCATCTCTCTGCGATTCAATTAACTTATGATCTCCATGATAATTGTATTTTTGTTTGTGAGATGTGTAGTTTATGTGGCAGATACTGGGGACCACCCGAGCACTCGCTTAAGTGGATGCGGAAAACAGCTTAAAGACTGCAGTCAGGGAGGCAGGTATACAGGAGCCAGGACTACTACATGGTCCCGTGGCACCTCCGCGATCTAATACGAGCAACCGTACTGGCGAATTATATATATACATATGCACTAATTCCTATATAGGCCTCACTACACAACAACTCTGTCAGAAATGAATGGCCATAAACAGTCCATTTCTGAAACTTATACCTCCCAGTACCAGAACATGCCAATTACCACAGTTCTAACAATCTCAAAGACTGTTTCACCGTGAGAGCAATCAGAGTTTTTCCCGAAACCACCGCCGCTTCAAGACTTTGGAGATGGGAACTTGAATACCAAAATATCCTAGATACCAGACACCCACCTGGCCTCAACCGCCGATGAAATTCCTTTCTTTGACCCATCAGTCATTATTATTGGTATTAGTATTATCATTATTGTCGTTTAACTAGTTACGCCATTTATCTAATTTTTGTTTTTGTTGCAACATTCCGTACCCTAGTGGTATATTACTAATTCTATAACCATCTGCGATATACATATTTATATGTAAGTAATATCTCAGTCTCTCCCGACATATCGATAATGCACTCAGTCATGTGTTAAACTTCGGCGTGTGCATATATACACATATATTGAGTGGTTTGTTGGCTCAGTGGTTTAGGCGTCCGACTGGGGATCTGTTCCCGGTTCGAATCCCTGTCTCGGCGGGGATTATTTTCACAGGCTCTTAACTCGACCTTCACCTCTGGCACAGCTTGCTGTGTAATGTAAAGTACGCCAGAAAGCTTACGTGGTTTGGATTCTACCTAGAGATGAAGGTCCCCTGTACCCTGTAGGACTATCCGGTTAGGCTAAGGAGGCTACGACAGGGGCGGAATGCACAACAGAAACCCTGCTATCAGATCATTACGACCACACAGTATTATTATCATTATTATTATTATTATGGACGATATGTTCACACTATGTGAACTTCATGTTTAGAATTTCATTCTGTTATGAAATATTCAACTTACAGTTTTATACAAGAAAACTGAATGACATGATACGTGGTACAACCCAAACATAGTAAACGAAAATGTGTTAAATGGCATCAATTTTTACTATTGGAGCTATTTAATTTAAGACAGCTTAGTCTAAGGAGAGTAGCGTACAGATTTTAAACTAGTGTATTTACTGTTCTCTATTTGTGATAGATATGTGACGATACTTAATGTGATGTGACCAATTAAACCATATCTTTGTCTCTAGAATCGATAATATACAGGAAACTGGGCACAAATGTGTGTTGCATTCCCGTCTCTACCTTGATGAAAGATTAATCGTATAAGTTTTTGGTAGCTAGCTGAGAAGCTGCCACTATTGCAGGTACAGCAATCAACTGTCGGAGCAAACCCGCGGATCGAGGCGAGCGGGGTCTGAACCAGGTACGTCTGGTTGGCTGGCCTCGCCGTGGGTGCGGCTCGCTGGAATGCAGACAGCTGTAGCTGCCAGCTAACAGACACTCGCCTGCCGGACAGTCTGCAAACACCTGCCTCGTAACACATCCCAAATACTACTCAGCTTGATGCTTCTGCCATTGCCATACCAATGGGAAATATCGACTTGATCTCTAAAAGATTCCTCATTGCATGAGGGTTTAAAAAAGAAAGAAAAATCTGCGGACAAGGGATTGCTCACACAAATCAAAAAAATTAGTGCTAATGTCTAGCATGACGTTCGCTGGGTTGTGGCATGCCTTGTCCTTAGATACCGTAAATGCGTGCACGTTATTATTTACAATTTCTTTTCTTAAACGTATTTTTAACGGAGCTGAAAAATTAGAATAAGGTTAATCAAAATCCATTATCCGAATATCAACTCCCCAGACAAAGGCTTAAATCTTGGAAACGTATGTATGTCGGCTGCATTAGTTGTAACACCAAAAAATTGCAATGGAGCGCACGACCCGGTGGCGATTTCCCTACACACCCATTTTCCCCCTTTCCTGCACCCACCTACATTTTCCCTTTACAAATTAAGGGGAAATGTGTACCCGTTTGTATCCGTCACTAAAACAATCAGTACCCTTCACTATCGAATCGCTACTCTTACTTTTGGTACAATCGAGCACTAGCATGAAGCATTGCATGGAGTCGCGTCGTGCACGGGTTAAGGGATCACTTCGTTCGTACTTTGTAACTTTTAAGTAAATTGTTCATTTAATGAAGTAAGTTTAGGTAAAATTTACGCTGTAAAATAAAATATGTGTTAGAATATCGCATTTAGAAGAAACGCATTTCATAAATGTTTGAAATCAATAAAATCTTACTAAGGTATGATCAATAAAAAAACAATAACCATCTCAAATTATCTGTCAAAATATTCTTTTTACAAATTATGCTCTGTAAATTTTAATATTAAAGAAAACCAAATTACAAAATAAAAATTTACGTTGTCAAAATTACTTACCTCGTTAAAAATATAAAAACTTAACAGTAAATAGTATTAATTATATTAAAATAATGTACGCAAAACCTTGTAATGTCTGGCTTATTCCGTTCATAAAATATTGTTTGTCCGGACATTACTGGGCGGTTTCTGTGGTCTAAAAACCAGTCAGGGTGGGCGCCAGGTTTTCGACAGAGTTTCCTATATTAAAGGAAAGCGCCTGTCGAAACCAAAAACAAAAGCTGACCACAGATTCCACACTACAAGCTATAATTTATTAAATGACTTAGGGATGGAGGGTGATTGAAAAAACAGAGTTTACAATAGAACATTTGAATTGCTTTTACTCACAAAGTGGTCAGTGTATATTAAGGCACATACAACAACGTTTTGTGGATTTAAAAGTTTCAGCATGAGACTTGTCTCAGGGGTTTTCTGGGCTGAACGGGTTTGCAAATGTCTCTTCCTTTCTTGGTGTGTATTTACCCGGGACTGCGTGATGACGGAGGTGGGCCGCGTGTCAGCGGCGGCTGCGGCGACGGCGGTGGCAGCGGCGGCGACGGCGACGGCGACGGCGGTGATAGCTGCGGCGCGGCGGCTAGTCTTCGCTCACCCTCGGTCCTTCTTGCCCGAAGTCGTCAGTCGTAATCCCTTGCTCCCTGCGTCGGTCCTCCACACCCGCATCTCTCCATCTCTCCAGCCAATCGGAGCCAAAAACGCTCAGCCACTCGCCGATTGGTGGGCGCCCTCGCAATAAACAAATAAAACAAGACGAAAATCAGATCACATGTGTCGTCACATGTGCTGGCAGTTTCTTGCGTAGGTCCACACCCACGTTTTTTTTCCTTGGTCTCCTCCCGTTTTCTGTTGGAGCACAACACATCTCACCCCACAGAAGCAGCCCCCAGGGGTCTCGCCAAAAACAACACAGACCATATGCCCGGCTTCCTGCCTCACAGGACGTTCAGGACATTACAACTACCCCTTCTCCCCGTGATTTCAAATCGTTCTTTGGAATGATTTGAAATCCTTGCTCCTTCATCCACCCGTTTATGGCCTGGTACTACACACTGTTCTTCACTGACCATTTAATCTTTAATTTAATTTACAACCATTACTCTGTCTTCAAACAACCTCCACGAATGCTACTTAGCCAAAGCTTGACTTACGAGGAACGCTTTCTATTATTTAAAATTTTGTGGACACACAACAAACAGAGCCAGCATACATCCAGAAACATTTTTTTATATGCACAAGTCTTAGAAATCTAACATAGTCAACTTTCAGTTTGATATTACAATATATATATATTTCTATCACGAACATAGCGTAAGACATCATCACACAATGTGACATCTCCACAACTGTTTACACTGACAATCCTACTCATCAATTGAGGCACTTGACAATGAAACTTCCAAAACACTATTCGTGCCTTCAAGAACAAGTATCAAACTGAAGCTAAACTCCCTGTGACGGGAGCATCTCCGTGAGGTAATTTTTACCCCAAATAGTAATTGGAAATATAAACACTAATGCTACCAATTAATCAAACCTTTTTTTTTAACCTTCTATTTTCTTATTGTTATTAAATCTTAGTACACAATGCTTTCTGCACAACAATATTACCATGTTCCTTTTTTAAAACTGCTTCTCCAGCTCTCGGGCAATCAAAATTTTATACCGTTAACTGTTCAGAGATACTAAAATTTTAATCCCTCCTTATTTCCATATTTACGAATTAACAATACATAGCTAACAATGTTTGCATTGAACACTAATACAATTCTTCCTAAGACACAAAATCAAATGGTATACTAAATGCTAATGCTTACATCATTTCATTATTACCTTTCTACAGTTTTTTTTTTAAAATTCTTCTTATTATTATTATTATTATCTCTTACAAGTGGTGACAGACAATCCAGTGCCCTCATTACCACATCGTGTACACTCCTTATCCACTAGCCTTCTCAGCCAACCATTCCTTAGTTTGTACCTACTGAATGCACTATCCTATTATTGACCGCCACAGCACCCTACGTCGTGTGTCATGCGTTCCGCTGGCCGACCATCTGGTGTGAGTAAACAACACAGCAGGCAGAAATGCCTGGCGCCGGGGGTGGCTGGGTGAACGCCCTACTTCCCGCGGTTCTGGAGTCAGTCACACACACACAAAGATCCTGCACTCCCAAGGCCGAGCGTCCCCAGACCTAGCTGCAAAACTCAGGTCAAATAGTTCTGGTCCCAAATGTGCCCGTCTAATTAACTACGCAGCTTCGGTTTCAAATACGACCGAGCAATCGGCTATGTTAGCGCTTCCCAACGTCTATCAACGTCTGTGTTTGTTATTCCTTACAGAGGATTGAAAATGAAACTACCACTAATACAAACAATCCTACGAACTGACTACATTATTTATCTAGCATAGATAACAGCTCAAACTTTCCGACAAAGTGCCGACAGACCACCTAAGTACACACATAACTAAAAATAACTACCTTAGTATACCCAGAAGCGTGAAAAATTACTCCCACGGATTGTAAATCAACGCTCACACAACACTATCAAATTTTTTTTTTTTCGTCTTCTCTAACGCTGTAGGTAATAACTCTAATCGAAATGCGCTTACTCCCTTGCCGAAATTTTTGCGTCTTGTCTTACGCCAACAAAAGCAACCCAATTTGGAAAATCTAAATTCATCCGTTATCTCAAAAGTCAAAAGAAGTAACTTCGCTTGGAGAATCCAGCAAGAAAACCTTCACTACTATGCCGTGCTCAATGACAATCTCCATCAGGGATTAGCACTTTCAAATACTCACACCTGTCATGAATTTTCACCGGCGAACTCCACAGTTATTTTTCTAACAGACGACTCCAAAAAGAAACCCAAGTAGTGATGTCAGGGAATGTGATACGCTCTGAGAAGCATGATGATGGTTTGACTTGGTGGAACCACATTATTCCCGCTTACCGCTATTATGAAAAAAATCCAGAGTGTACAAAACATTGTTATACCAGACTCGGCACACTTCCACCACCTCAAGCACAAATTAACGGAGCCCCAGGGAATAATGACCTTGTCCCTCATATGAAACTTCCACGACCTACTACCACCACATTAATTAAACGACAACCGGACTGCTTATGCTTATGCGTCCTTGGCCTTCTATCCGTTGCCAAAAAGGAACGTCTGAAACCTCCCAATTCATGCACGTCCGTTGTCTCTTCACCTTAAAACCTAGTCCTTCGCACGAGGAAATAGCAAATGCAACTTGGAACTCATCCACTGACTCCGTTACTCCAGTCTGAGTGCTCTCCATACATCAGTGCCGCTCTGGCTACAACTAACTTTCAAAAATACCTTCCTTTATTTTTTTTATTTTAACTCGACCAATGTCAAAACTTCCACCAACAACTTTCAAATGTCTGGAAAATTAGGTCCACCAAGTATTCAGCAACTTCCTCACAAGAGCAGCCAGAGAAGTTTAGCCCAGAAAAATGACATACCATCTCATAATCACTCCCACAATCGTTAAAAACTATTTTCTTCTCGCCTGACATTAATCACCGCATCGTAGCATTCTCCGCACGCAGTGACTGTTCTTCAATTCCATACCATGTACCAAAGCAATTCAACTGTTTTTATGGCTCACGTAATCTTCAATTACAACCAAAATTCCCTCTTCTCGCAACTCTCAGATGCTACCAGAATTTACCTTCCGTCCATTAGGGAGAACCGCATTTTTTTCTTCCTTCGCAAACTCACTTCTGCGAACTATCTACTATATGACACTAGCATTAAACTTATTTATTATCATAATTATTCTCCACTTCATATCCTTGGGTATGTCTAAGGTCCAAACCAAGAATCTTTTTTTTTCAAGGGGGGGGGAAGCCTAGTTAGCTCCCGTTTTGAGCCTTCCGTGTACTACGCACATCCAAACTCATACTTATCGCTGGCGTTTGTGTTTCGGAAATTCTCAGCAAATTCTTTCCTCTCAGCCAAGTACACTGATTGACTGTGCATGAAGTTAGCACTAATTTCTCCTCTCCATCCTCGAAACATGTCTGGGCGGCGTCCGCAAACGTCTCTGTTTTTGCAATCCTCCACAGTCAGCTTACGAGCGAGCCCGAGCGAACAAAAAAACGTCCCCTCTTGAGGCCTGGAAAAACATCGCTCGCGTCTATGCACCCTTGAGAGGCCTTCGGCCTGGAACAGAGGTTCCGCATTTGTTTCCGTCTGTTCAAATATGCACAAATATCGCAGGTCTCGTCTTTCGTGTCCGACAGTTGGCATTCTCGATGGTTTGGTCTGTCTGTCCGTTCTTACAGATTCCGAACACCCCGACACATGGATGTCCTGCTGTTTATTTGTCTGTTTAATCGAAAAGCTCTCATGCGTTTCGCCGAGACCGTAGCGCTCTACTTTCATCTTTGCAACGCGAATCTGAATCACCTCTTCTCCAAGTTGGGTCAAATCCGCACTGTGGCTCCCCTCAATTTCCACGACACTCGTTTCCAGCATGTTGCTCCGTCCTTCCGTCTCCTGCCCTATTTCCGACGCGCGTCTTTGTCCATCCACTTGCTCCTTAGTGCGGTCAACAGCACTGCTTAACGTTTTCTGCGCCATTTGCAGCGATTGCACCGACTCCTTAATTTCGCCTACCCCTTTTTTCATCGCGACCGTCAATTCCTCCCTGAGCGCCGACAATTGTTCATTGGTTTTCCTATGTTGTTCATTTGTGTCTCTCTGTTGTTCACCAACCAAGCTCAAACTTTCAGTTAGGGATGTTAACCTTTCGTTAATGGGCCCCATCAGCTGTTGCATAAACTGCAAGATATTCTGAGGCATCATAATTTCGCTAGTCTGGTTTTGCGACAGCGGCACGAAATGATCGTTAGTTTCTGAAATCGGAAGATAACTAGCAGTGCCTTCCCCAGTGGCCGTCTCCTGAATGCTTCGATCAACATTTCCAACCACGGCGCTATCAATTAAATGACCACGATTTCCCTCCATTGCGGATTCCTGATCTTTTGGCTCTGACGGACTGTGACTTTGTGCCATCCCGGTAGATTTTCCGGACCTCAGTTTCATCCACTCAAAAGCACCCAAAAATTTAGAAACTTGAAAACAAAAATGTCGCTACACTTATCCTCCCACAATTCAATATTTATGATGGTAAATCCGCGTGAACATTCGACAAATTCTTAAACGCACAATTCTTGATGGAACGAACGCTCAATTCATTAACTATTACAGACTCAATTGCGCAAAACATAGAGGCTCGCGGCATAAAATAAAAAAAAACACGTAAAGCAAGAACAATTTACCAAAACAATAATCGTCACAGAGGATAGCCAAAGGACAAACAAAATATTTTCGACGCTGAGATGCTGTGAAGGTCTGACATTTTAGGAGAATGCATTCTCAAACTGGTTTCAAAACATTTCCCAGCGATGCAATCACCATCCAAAACCAAAAACCAATTAAAAATACAAGGACAACTCGACCAGAACCAACCACCATCATTTTAGAATTCAACAACACTAAAGACACATCTTCCTTCAACATTGACAAACAATTTATCCAACAGACCAACGTACAAATATCATATTCTGCACCAGCGACCCGTACAATTTAAAGCTGGAATGAATACATATTATCTACTAGCATGTCATAAACATGTCATATTATACACAAAACTTTTCTGCATGCTGGCACGGTTTTCCACTGAAATGAGCATTCAAAATTTAAATATTAATATGGAAAAGACACTCTGCAAACGTTCATATCGTTAGCCCCACAGTTGGGTAGCCAAATGTAATGTCTGGCTATTCCGTTCATAAAATATTGTTTGTCCGGACATTACTGGGCGGTTTCTGTGGTCTAAAAACCAGTCAGGGTGGGCGCCAGGTTTTCGACAGAGTTTCCTATATTAAAGGAAAGCGCCTGTCGAAACCAAAAACAAAAGCTGACCACAGATTCCACACTACAAGCTATAATTTATTAAATGACTTAGGGATGGAGGGTGATTGAAAAAACAGAGTTTACAATAGAACATTTGAATTGCTTTTACTCACAAAGTGGTCAGTGTATATTAAGGCACATACAACAACGTTTTGTGGATTTAAAAGTTTCAGCATGAGACTTGTCTCAGGGGTTTTCTGGGCTGAACGGGTTTGCAAATGTCTCTTCCTTTCTTGGTGTGTATTTACCCGGGACTGCGTGATGACGGAGGTGGGCCGCGTGTCAGCGGCGGCTGCGGCGACGGCGGTGGCAGCGGCGGCGACGGCGACGGCGGTGATAGCTGCGGCGCGGCGGCTAGTCTTCGCTCACCCTCGGTCCTTCTTGCCCGAAGTCGTCAGTCGTAATCCCCTGTCACTGCGTCGGTCCTCCACACCCGCATCTCCTCCATCTCTCCAGCCAATCGGAGCCAAAAACGCTCAGCCACTCGCCGATTGGTGGGCGCCCTCGCAATAAACAAATAAAACAACACGGAAATCAGATCACATGTGTCGTCACATGTGCTGGCAGTTTCTTGCGTAGGTCCACACCCACGTTTTTTTCTTGGTCTCCTCCCGTTTTCTGTTGGAGCACAACACATCTCACCCCACAGAAGCAGCCCCCAGGGGTCTCGCCAAAAACAACACAGACCATATGCCCGGCTTCCTGCCTCACAGGACGTTCAGGACATTACAACCTGTTTGTACTTCCTTTTCCTTTGTAATTATTATTATTATTATTATTATTATTATTATTATTATTTTTTTTTTTTTTTTTTTTTTTTTTTTTTTTTTTTTTTTTTTCCTTCTCTGGGCGAACCGTTCCAGTTCCCGCATGATGCGTCGTATTTGTTCGTTTATCGAACAAAACTGTCACCCATACGAAAAATGCGAGTAACGAAATGAAATTGTGAGTAACGTTTCGGCACTTCGAGTCAAGCGACGAACTCTTTACTCTGTAACGAATACACACGGTTTGCTGCAGCTTTACTGCAGAGGCGTTACTCCCCAGTGGAAATTTGAACTGGAAAACATGGAGCGTACTAAACAGAATGAGAAGAGGTGTGGGCAGTACGAAAAATATATCAGCAAAGTGGCGTTAACTCAGGGATGCGAAAACAACGTGGAATGTGGGGCAGAACAGACCATCCGTCATTTACGCAACTGCCCACAGAGCCTAACAACTTACACTGTGGAAGACCTCTTCAGCGTTAGTGACAACGCTGTACATGTTGCTGTCTTCTGGTTACCTAAAATATGCATGATTGGTGTTATTTGCTATACTTTGTCTGACTCTTTTCTTGCTCTTTTAATTTCTTCTAACAATAGTTTGTGTTTCTAACCACCGAGAGTGGTGGTGTAACGGCTAGCGTTCTGGCCTCGCATTCGGGAGGACGGCGGTTCGAATCCCCGTCCGGGCATCCAGATTTGGGTTTTCCAAATCACTCCAGGCAAATTCCGGGATGTTTCCTTCAAAAGGCCATGGCCGAATTTCTTCCCATTCCTTGTCCCCCATCCTTTCCCGGCTCTAAAATACCTCGTTGTTAAAGAGACGTTAAGCAGATAAAAAAAATGTTTCTAACTATTTCACCGGCAATGCCTTTCATACGAAATAAATAAATAAGAAAAAAAATAGTGTCAACGTTAAACAAGAATATAGAGGTGTCAGATAAACAAATAAGACGCAAAAGTGCAACTAAAACTAATGAAATGAACAAAACAAGTTTTTTTGCGAAATTAGAAAATAGGGGAAAAATAGAGCGCAGTATTAATCAAGGTACCCAAACAGCCACACAAAGGTATTCTAAAGCACGCGTGATAGACTTTATAATGTTACTTCCTTGGGAGTGATAAACTGTCCTTTGGGTGCCTTCATAACTGAACATGAAATGTAAAAATTATTTGTGATTCGGGTTAATTGAAACTTTAATAAGGATACTTAACATTAGTTGAATGCAGCACTTAGTTTGGCCTTTAAAATCACTTTAATTATCACTGGATACTTCAGTTGGCTATTTAGTAACTGTCCCTGGCGGAAGATAGAGATTCTTGTTGCTAGGCTCGTTGCTGGACGTTCAGCTATTGGGGGAAGGAGCGGAACGCGTGTGCTAGTCATACAGCCTCAAGAATGCTAGAATTACCGTACGGCGTCTTGATCGGAACGTAGATAGCAGTACCAGATGAAGACGACTGGGTCGGTTTAAAATGGAAATTGGATGAATCACGGAGCGGACTGGAGGTGTGAGACGCTCGTCTCTTATCAATCAGCTTCTTAAATAAATAAATAAATAAATAAACTTAGATGACCCCTGCAAAAATTTTGAAAATGATGAATTTACGATGGTTTTTAATAGGATGAAATAAGAATTGTCTCATTTGTAGCAATTTTTTATTTGTTTAGTGTTATAGGTATGTAACAGGTACACAACAAAAGTCAACGCCTCTGAAGAAATTTATTAATATATCTGTGATATGTCCTGCTGCTATCTAGCGGGATGGTTCTGAACTGGTTCAAACGTGCGACTTTCACAGTTATTACTTTTGTTCTTCAAGGATCAAATTCCGAAAAATTTCGCTCTTAATTTATAATGAATCCTAAGTGGATACCTTAATCTTTAAAATGTTACCTCATTTATCGATTTAGGTATCAAGGGAGATAAATGGCTTGTAACAAAAAATACGTTAAGGAAATAATGATACTGTAACTCTTTAGGAGTCAAATTCCAAAAAAATCCTGTCTTTTGTGACCACAGTGAAGTTCTTAATCTTTAAAATGGTACCTCATTTATCTATGTCGGTTAGGTATCAAGGGAGACAAATGGCTCGGGACACAAAAATGCGTTGAAAAAGTATTGATACTTTTGCCCCTTAAGGGTCTAATTTCGAAAAATTCCTTTCTTAGTATATGTCACCAAACTGGAGATCTTAATCTTTAAAATTGTACTTCATTTATCGAATTCGGTTAGGAATACAGGGAGATAAATGGTTTGCGGTAAAAAAATCGCATTTTAGAAATATTTCCATTTTTACCCTTTAAGGGTTGAATTCTGAAAAATTACTTCCTTAAAATATGATACCATAATCTTTAAAATTATACAAGGGGTGATCGAATGAAAAGGTACAAAATGACGTAAAAACGTAACAGTTAAATATTTGCATATTCCGCCATGGGAGAACGTAGCGAGACATCTCGGGATGCGATTGGAGTCTCTAACTGGGATCGGAGTATGCGCGGGCGCCCGCATGCGCAGTAGAGAGCAGGGGCTCTTATCAAAAGCGGCGTCCAAATGATGCGGCAGTCCGTATGAGGACAGGATGGCGTACAGGTGGGGGATGTGTACTGTGATACACTCCAACGCCTACGCAGGTCCATCAAGAACAGAAGACCGGGGCTGCTCACGGAGGGTGTGGTTCTGCTCCATGATAACGCGCGTCCACACGTCTCCAGATTCATACACATGGAACTGGCCAAGTTCAAGTGGGAGACGTTGGACCATCCGCCCTACAATCCGGACATATCGCCCTGTGATTTCCATGTGTTTGGTCCACTGAAGAAACACCTGAAAGGGAAGCGCTTCAACTCGGACGACGTACTCAAGGACGCTGTGAAGGACTGGGTCTCGTCACGGCCACAGGAATTCTGGGAACAAGGAATCCTGCGGCTTGTTCATCAGTGGGATCGTTGTGCTCAGGCTTATGGTATATATTTTGAATAAAGTCTACATTCGTACCCACCGTGTCGTTTCGTACCTTTTCATTTGATCACCCCTTGTACCTCATTTATCAATTTCGGTTAGGTATGTACGGAGATAATTGCTTGTGACTAAAAAATACCTTATAGCAATAATATGTATGATGGCCAGCCGCTACATGCGATCCGCCAACGACGGGCTTATGTGGCAGCGCGAGTACTCGGTGTACCACGCGCCATTTCAAATCTACCTAACGTAGAAACAATTTGAACGCAACGGAATATTCCAATGCCGATTTTCTCTATAACGGCGAAGAAGCACATGTTACTGCTTTGCCACATTATACCTCTGGCCATGAGTTTATAATACACACAGTACGAATTGGATCCAGTGGCGTAGCTAGGTTAACAAGGGCCCCGAAGCAAGAAAATATTTTGGTCCCTCAGGCCAAATGGGCCACTTTTTTCTTTTAGCTTTACCAAGTCTTTTGAGAGGTTTGTTTGCAAGGGCTCCCTGAGCTTGGTCCCCTGAGCTTGAGGGGCCCCCGAGCTGAGCTTGGAAGCCTCCTGACCTTGGAGGCCCCCTGAGCTTAGCGGTCCCCTGAGTTTGGGGGTCCCCTGAGCTTTGAGATCCCCAGAGCTGGGGGGCCCCCTGAGCTTGGAGGCCCCTGAGCTTGGGGGTCCCCTGAGCTTTGACGTCCCCTGAGCTTGAGGGTCCCCTGAGCTTTGAGGTTCCCTGAGCTTGGGGGTCCTCTGAGCTTGGGAGCCCCGGTGCACGGCACCGCCTAGACCTCCGATAGCTACGCCTCTGACTGGATCTGAATTTTACAGTTGACAATAGTCGTTCATGTATTATATTAGTATTGGCGAACTATCTAAATCTTGAATTCTACTTCTGCGCCAAATTATACACACCTTATAATGAAATCATCTTGTGAGACCTGAAAATCTTATGAACTATTTTCAAAAAGTCATCTATTTTGTAATTCAGTAGACTTAAAGAAATGTGTATTTTTTTCAATTTTAAAATTCTCTAGCATTATTCATATTCATTTTATTCACCATTAGTAATACAGTATTGAAATAGGCTTCGTCATATACTCATTACAATTATATATACATTTTAATATTTAATGATATAAGATTAATAATGTTAAAAATTTAAATTATGCCGAATAATTCCTCAATTTTCTAAGGGCATATAGTAGTAATAAATTCCTTAGTGCTAATTTTGAATTTATTTAGGGGCATTATTCTGTGTCTTAGGTAGATGGTTGAAGAATCTGATTACCATCGACTCAAAACTATTTTTTTTTTCTATTCTTATATTGTGCTTATATCTGGTGTTATAATAATGTACATCAATATCTCTGCACTGTTGAAATTGTACCATGCAGTAATCACTGTAAATAACCTTCTTTACAGTATGCAGTATCAAACCAATGGGCGACGGAGAACATAAGCCACTATGACGTGAATAACGCCGAATACATTTTCTCGCCCTGTACAGTGTTGTGACATGCACCGTGACGAGCAGTCTCCATGAGAACAAGAACGTCCAGTTCTCGCAGATTGCGAGATCCGGATGGAGGGTACTGTCGCCTGAATTGGTCTTCAACAGTAAAGGTTTCCCTACACATCAAGGAGCCGCGAGTCACAAAATATCTGCAGCCAATATATTGTTGCTATTGTGTGTAACCTTATTTCCGTATGTTCGTAAAAACAGGCTGGTCGCGTGACATCTCAGTCATTTTGGCAATGCTAGTACTGATAATTATTTAAGAGGGAAGCTGAAAAAAGTGGCAACAAATACTCTGAGAAATTGAAATAGTTCACAAACATCAAGCGACTAATAATGACATCAACTGTACACTCGCTGGTGACAGGCGTTCTCTGCGTGAAATGCTGCTGCTGCTTGCTTTTAACATGAATTAAAATTTTATGGTACTGAGTCATAATGTGCTACCTGCTATTTTTGTTATATTTTTCTCAGATATTCAGTCGAGTTTTACTATCAGGATCACTGGTAGAAACCTGTGCCAGGCTGGAACCACCTGATGAGGCAGTATCTCTGGTGATAAACCGTTTTTTTCTTTCCAGAGATAACCGCACTTTATTGCTGCCTTCGGCACCATCGCTGCATCAGCGCGCTTAGAATTTACGGCGCAGTTTGCTAACATATCCGCCGGCTCTTCTCGGAAGAATATATGCGTCGCTTTTTGCACTCGTTTTGTGAAGACGCTCTCACCTAGGTAATCTCGCACCTGAGAAGACAGCTGGCTATAAAACGTACGGAATACTTATTGAACGATAGTAGGAAATACTAATTTCCCTAGCCGAGAGTTTAACCGGGTGTTGTTTGTTCACCTGCATTGCCCTGTACAACATGCCAGGAATTCCGTAAACATTTGCACAGAGCTATTTCTAGCCACTCCCACGCAGTGCTTTGTGCTGTGAGCCGTGCACACAACACAGCATTCCTTTCTGCATTGAAAGATACATTTCGCGGAACAGACACAATAAGGTGTGCGGATGTCTGTGAAAAAAAGGTTGGCACACAACACCTCAGTTTGGCTTCCGCTGGCTGTTTCTTCTATACTTTCTGTAGCAAGAAATAACTGACAGCAAGCAAATTGCTCCCGTGAATACGACAGAGTGTTTGTGGGCAGAATTGCCAGCTACGAATCAGTTTTGAGAGTATAGGCGTCAACGTATGTTTAAAAGTATTTCCCATTTTTGATATCGCTTTTTTGTTATTTGTCTATTTTCGCCACATTAAATGCTTTCATTTCTGAAATACAAACGATTTAATCGCCTGGTAGGACTTATTTGACACTTTAATGTAAATCTGATACATTTTAAAATTCTTTTGCTTGAAAGTTGTTTATTAACTACACTGGCAAAACCAAAGTCTGAAACCGAATAACTTGCCACATTTAGACTTAGGGAGCGTCCATAAACCACGTAGCTTGGTCTCCTGTGAACCCCGACATGGTTTTTGCCTCTACTCCCTCCCCCCTTCTCCCACGTAGCTATTTTTTTTTTTTTTGTCAGACGAGCGTAAATTATATACGGAGATAGTTAAACGACAGAAATAAATATTCACATGTTGTTGTATGTTCAGTAACTTATTTTAGCTGTGACAAATAATATGAATAAGAAGCCACGTGGCTTGGCTTCGAAACAATCCCCCCTCCTCCACGTAACATTCCAGCCACCCCCCCCCCTCCCTCCTAGACGGAGCCACGTAGTTTATGGACGATCCATTACTGTCACAACATTTATCTATCCTACATTAGGCCTATATTGCTCAGTTACCTGAGTCTTAAGGGTGAATTAAACATCGTACAATTCTGGTAGAGGAAATTAACCAAACCCGGACCCAGGTACCCAAGTCAAGGATAGTGTTCCGGAAGCATATATTTAAACTTGCAGATTTAAGAGGAAATGATGTGTTTTTGAAGTTTGCAGAAACGAGTGTCCCAACAGTTATGCTATTAGTGCTTGCAGTAAAGGTGAAAGATTGTGCATAGGTACTGTACATTACACAGCGTTCCAAAAGGACAGAGTAATAATCTGTTCACTGCGAATTCTGGTCTGTATCACTGTTATAATTTGTTTAATTTGATATAATTTTTAAATGTTTGAAACTGCCAAGTCAAAGATGTCCTAACTACCTTAAGTCGGACACCCTAATTGATACTAATATTTCGTCAGTTTGTTAAAGTGATTTGAAATACTCTTTCAGGTGGCCAAAACAAATAGAAACCGTGGTGAGAATAAATGGCGATTTTTGTCTTTGGTGGAAGAAATAGCGAAGAAACGTATCATTTTTTTCATAGATAGTAAATTATCCATAATATGAATGTCAAATAAGCTACATGGTCAAATGTTAAAATAATTTTTATTTCAATGGATTTTTCTGGTAATTTCGTGTATATTCTTAACAGGGCCTCTTTCTCAGAAACTGTTTTTGCAACTTTTTACTAAAAAATGAATTTGAAGATTATGATTAGATATCTACTAACTTCTGTTATGCAGAAACTTAAATCAAAGACGGGAGAGGTAAAAAACAAAATTGGGGACCGACTTTGATTCCTTTTCTCCACTGATTTAAACAAATAAATTTCTGAGTTATCTTGCATTAAAGAGAAAGTCTGTAAAAA
Source organism: Vandiemenella viatica (assembly GCA_031002005.1). NCBI lineage: Eukaryota > Metazoa > Arthropoda > Insecta > Orthoptera > Morabidae > Vandiemenella > Vandiemenella viatica. The sequence continues at coordinate 39,814,979 of CM061920.1, read as the reverse complement.
CTGAATTAAATTTTGCTTGTTTCATTGTTTTGTATTTTATTTTGAATGTCATTTGGCTACTAGGCCACACAGCCAGCAGTTTGTAATTTTGTAGTATGTATTGGATCACTCGATGTATTATAGATTGTGCGTGGTATAGACGATACAACACAAACACAACACTTAATTAAAACGACTCTCGCCTGAGGCCGGACTCGAATCGGCAACCCCTACGCTGCCGGGGTCGGCATTTTGCTTCTTACTTTTCTTTTGCATAACTGAAAGCAGGTGTAACACCGGTTCTCTCTATCTTGCCTACCTTCGCTCCCTCCCCGGAGGCAAGGAGTGGGAAGGAATTCGACCGTTTTCTTTTGCAGGAACCATTCCACCAATCAACTGGAGTTATTTCGGGAAACTAAAATCTGGATGACGGGACGAGAATTAGAACGCGCGTGCTTCTGACTGCGAGGCCGGTACGTTACTGCTCACCCTAAACGCTAGAGATCTCTTCGGAATAGCAATAAATATAACATTCATAAAACTAAAAAACATTTTGCAGTTGCGCAGAATTGTATTCAATGTTCTGTCACAACATAAAAATTGTTATCTACGGTAAAGTAACAGATTTAAATCAAGATTGAAGCAGTTTTTTCTATGGAATCCATTTTACTCTGTGAAAAATTTCGTTTAATAATTAAAGATGATCGAGAAAATAGTATATGTTTTTTTGAGTATGGAAAGAGAAGGTGATAAAGTCATTCACAATCAATATATTCTTTACAAATTCAGAAATTAAAGAGAGTATCTGGAATGTGTGCTCATTCAAAGTTAGTAACATGTGATGTTATATCAATGGAATACTAATGCAATATTGCCCGCCCTATTGGCTCTGTTGGTTGCTGCTGACACAGGGTTAGCTGGTTCGCTTCCTGGTGGTGGTAGAATTTTTCATCATCAGGACTTGGCCGACAGGGTAGTAGAGGTGGCGGTGCAAATTCACAATCACCAGAGTGTGCGCTGAAGTCCTGGGTTCAATCCCCGCAGCGCATATGGGGCAGGGCCGGACTTAAACTATTTATTAGTGTAGGCTGTTCATGTTGTGCCGCCCTTTTCTCCTTCATACGCATACTAATCACTAATTTGTATTAACTTTATTCGGTAGCAAACGTTTATATGTATATGTGAATGGATATAGATTAAGAGTAACTTTATTAATTGAAAATATTCAGATTTAGTCATAAAACAGAAACAAGAAAAATGAATGTTTATTATGAATTAAGAATACAAACAAGAAAGTAAAAAATGTAATACATAATTATAGTTTTCTACGAGATTTTTGATTGGCGAACACAGAGGAACAACTTTCTCACTGACAATTTTCCATGCGACAAATTTCGTAACACTTTTTATCAGCAAAGAACAGAAAATACGTTGAGACGTACGCTCTGATTTCTAATCAATTATTATTAAATGATTATAATTTATAGTAATTTCAATCAGAATACCGGTTTCGGCATAGTTCAATGCACGTTCCATATAAATTTCAAAGAATTTAAATCATTATTAGCTGAGAAATGACCAGTTAAGTTTAAAAATCATTGACTTTTCACTGTTTTTTCAGTAAAATTAGGACTTTCGAGCGCTCGGGGACTTTCAACATCCAGATACTACATTAATGATCATACTTATAGAAATCATGAAATGTAAATCTGTCAGCAGAAACTTATCTCTGTCTATAGAGTCTTCCTTCGGAAATATACCACGGGCTACAGACTGCATTGAACAAGATAGAAAGTAAGGAAACTAATGAAGAATTAAAGTAATAATTTAGCTAATTATTGGCTTTCACCACTTACCTAAATGAAAATTGATAGTAAACGTATTTTTCTTTTCTATTAATTGTTCCGAGTTGGTCACTTCACCACTTAAATGAAAATTTATAGTAGTCGTTTTCCTATTATCTTTATAATCACACACAAATTTGACGGCTTAGGGGGCATCCATAAATTACGTGAGGTTAAATTGGGGAAAGGGGGGTCTACGGAAATCTCACGTGAGATTTTGGAACAAATTTTTTTGACTGTAGAGCTTATATTTTAAAAAAAAAGAAGTATATAAATTACGTTAAAGTCGATTTTAGGGGTGGGGGTGTAACCGGATTTTGAAGGGTGAAACCTAAAAAAAAAAAAGGTTCAAAAGTTTCGACGGTGATTTCTAGGGGGAGGGGGGTTTCTCACCGACCACATCTCACTAGAGGGGGGGGGGGGGTCCTGAAATCCGGAAAAACACCTCACGTAATTTATGGATGCCGCCTTACTAAAGCGGGTACCCTAGGAAATTTGCCGCCCCTAAAACGCTGCGCCCCTTGGCTGGAGCCTATACAGCCTAATGGTAAATCCAGCACTGATATGGAGTGAGGGCATACGGGACTAGGTCTTCGAGGTGTCTTTCGGAATTGTGGGTCTATCCCTTGTTCATCTCTCTTTTCCTACAACACTCTAAAATGAACACACACACACTGTCACAGTCATCTACTGACAATAACACATACGGGAAAAGGCAATGGGAAACCACAGCCGTTCGTCTTCCCAAGAAAGTTCTCGAGGGAGTAAACCCTGTATGGCAACAACGTAAGCAGCCCAGAATCGGATATGGCGTAGGAATGTAACCAAAGACTAAATGGCAATGTTATTGTTTTGTTAATACTTGCGTGTACTGACGACGAGGAAGGTAGAGGTTTATTCTCTATGTACTCGGGTCGGATACTCAGAACAATGAAAGCCAAATAGAAAATTCCACGATGATCTCTGGTAAGTAGTGAAAGAGACGATAGTCACATTTTTGACAGAAACAGTAGTAATAATGCACATCTTGAGTTTTTTGTATGTTTTGATTAAGTTAAAAGCATCTCTTGCACCTGGAGCATGTAAAACAATGTATCCTTTCTTGAATACTAACTACTTCAATTTATTTATGTTTGAAGGACGAATTATAATGGATACCGTTATGAACACTAAGAGTTGATTACTGTGCCTTATATAGGAACTATTGAAAGCTTTATAGCGATTATAAGGTTACACCTAAGGTTATAAGATTACCACTATCAGAAGAAGGTTACAAAACGTGAACCTAACTTATTTTACATAATTACTAGTAGTCATTCCCTATAAATTACGTCTTGTTACAAATACAATGAATTCTTCTTTTACTTATGACCATTTCTTTGTCTTCTTGTATAAGAAGGGATACATTTTTCGTCCTCTGTTGTATCTTAGAAGAATTCGAATGTATAGACTTCTTACATATTATCAAATATACTCCAACCACCTAAAAGATATATATTTAACCTTTAACATTGTTTACGTTAATTGATTTTTAGACTTTTTAATCAGTATTATTTAGTTCAGTATGCTCTTTCAAAATTTTACTTATTACAACGTCGTACATTTACTGATCTGAGTTTATTAACACATTTCTACATATTACATTACAATTCCTCTCGACCACAGTAGATACAATCCTTGCTGTGTGCTTACTTGTCAGTGTTCCTTCAAGCCATCTTTATATGCTCAAACTTTCAACAGTTCAACCTCGATTTTCTGCTGACAACGGTAAAACTTCCTTCGCGATGAAAACTTGTGGAATCAGTTCTATCCAGTTATCGAACCATGAGAAGTCTCAAATCAAAATCATTAGACAAGATGTAATTGTTCATATGTTAATAAAATAAGTTTCTCGTTTGCGTGAAAAAAAAACACAATTCTGATCTTTTAATAAATTTAGCTGTATTGCACAACCATTTTGACCAGTAATGTGTCATGTGATTAGCTTATGACTCATGATCACTAAATAACATTCAAGCTTGATATTCTTTTACGATCACAAAAGTATGATATAGAAGACGCTTTTCTAAAATAAAAACACTTCAAACTAAATACTGAGTTGCAGTATTTTCAGTTATATAACATCAGTTTCATCGATCCAATTGGTTTTATTCGGATGTATTTTGAGATTTACACCATAAAAAAGAAAAATAATCTTCTAGAACAAATTTTATTACTAATGAAGACCAAAATTATAAATACTTTTGTAACTGAATATCATTTACAGATAGATACTCTCAAATGTTGTAAAACAACCCTATCATTTAATTTAAACTAATTATATTTGATTCACCTAGGGAAAGGTATCTATACTTAGCTTATCTTTTAAATATTAACCCGGTCTCCACGATTGGATGGAGGGTGTATTTACGCTGAATTCAATGATTAGCGTTTCTAAATGATAAATTAGTGGTGGAATTTGATCACAATTAGCACACTTGTTCATGGACTGTTATAACCACACGCTTTTCTTTGCACGGTTTTAATAGTATAATAACACTGACCACCAACCGAATTTTTGTACACCCATTTTTCACTTTCTTATTAAGACCAGTAATATGTCATGTGATTAACTTATGACTCAAGATCACTAACAACATTCAAGCTTAATATTTTTCTACGATCACAACAGTATGATATAGAAGTCGCTAGAATCTATTTGTGATAGAGTTGTATTCCGAAGAAGGCAAGCACTTAAGAGAGGAAAGTTCAAATTGAAGCAAGTTTAGGCCGATGTTAGCACTACCGCTTGTTACAACAATCACGGATCCTTAATACAGCAGTATAAGTGCTTCTAGCAGATAATTCACAGTTATATAGCTTCTGGTTAGCATAACGATGCGAAGAAGACAGCCAGAGTTTATTTTCCCGTCGCGTTAGCACGAAAAACTATCCATGGAGCCGGTTTGTCGTTTGGCACTCACTGAAACACTACTTCACACTGTCAAAATTATTCCGCGACTACTGCCATTGTTCTGCGAGATTAGTACAACTACGTAAGAATCAATTAATCAAACTGACACTCCATTCATATCACCGACATACACAGATACATTTTGACAAACCTACTCAAACCTGCATGAAATAAAAGATGGCTAGCCTACTGTATTGCAACAATGTCATTGGCCATGCCTCTCTACGTTAGGTGCGTTAACCCAACATCATCGCAAAAAAACACGCATGAGTGAATGAGAAGGAAAGAACGAAAATAACAGTTTTGGAATTAGAACGGGTGATAGAAAGGGAGTCTTATTTCGTCATTTCAACATGTAATCAAATGTTATTTCATTCACCAACCACCACCTTCGTTCGATCTTCTGATATCCACCGAGAACTGCGAGGACCTTTTTTTTTTTCTGAGAGAAGAGCTAAATCAGAGAAAGTTTATTTTTAACTTGAGATAGCCATCAGCAGTACGTGACGGTTATTTCTTCTGTGAGACCTGCACCTTTTCTTGGTATCAGCTGATTTAGACAACTATGCGGGGATCTACAAAAGCGTCAGCTGTATTTTGCGGAAAAGCGTTGCTGCTGTTTGCACACCTGTACAAGGCAATGTCACACGAGCAGACTACACGTCTTCAAATGGCACTAGAAACGGCGACGGATGCCGTAGTTTTGTGTCTTTCCACCCTAGTTCTAACAACCATCATCAGCTAAGAATCCGCGTTTCTCAGTAGATATTAATTGGCCTCAGATATTTTTTTATTTCTGCAGAAATTAAGAATCCATGTAAAATTGAGAGTCATCTCTAATGAAATTACAAACAATGGCAGAAAAGATAACAAACAAAAACCGATAATACAGTTTCTTTCCCGTTATCAATAAAACTTAATATAGTCAGTTTAGCATCAAAATTATCAAAAATAACATCAGAAACGGGAAATGTACCTTTAGATGTTTTTACATATGTCCAAATTCCAGTCCAAAAGTCTTCAAATCTACATTAGTCTATTATATTTCGTATGATTACTTTAATACAAAGAGTATTTATCTTGAGAAAAGTATTTTGTTTCCAATTTTCAAAAGAATCCCCACTGTTTACTCGATTGTTTTTCGAGTGTTGTCTTTTCTTCTTCACCTGTGTTCGTGAATATCATGAGACAAATTCCTAATTTCACAAATACAGTTTCATTTTCAGCCAATCATGCTTACATTTTGATATTTTTATGATATGCGGCCGCAATCGTACTAACGCATTTATGCAAACCAATAATTTTTTATTGTCTCTGCAACTATGTTAAAACTAGCAAATTTTCTCATATTTTGGTAGCGAATTGAAAGTGTTACAAAGGCACTATCAATAGACGAGTTATCTTCTTGTTATTACTAGTTAATGGTAAGTCACCAGCAAAACGACTGCCAGTCAGTCCACTGTCTATCAATATTCTCTTACTCGATTTTCAGTATTAGGACCCGCTTTAATAAAATAATATGTATTGGTTTTCAACAGTGCTTCCATAAATAATTGAATATCTATGTCTCACATGAGATAACAGTAATTACAATTACAATTTTAGTTTTGATGAGCACTAATTTTTAGATTTGTTTCTGGCATTAAATTTAACACTGACGGTTTTATCCCAGCAAACAAAAAAAATTATTCGGCAGATATAAAAATCTGTGCTTTAATAAGAAAATGCAACAAATAAAGTTGCATCGGATAAATGTTTTAAAGTTATATTACGTAATAGGCGTCTGTGAGTGAAGGATTTAAGTTAACTTTCACAGAATAAAGTCATCGTCACCCTGCGTGCCAGTTTTAGATTAACCGGAAGTTACAACTTTCGCCAAAGTGCCCAACTATTTCTAGGCTACCAATTAGTAGATTACAATTTAAACTTCACGGTTTATAAATTCAGATAAAACACACTCCATCAGTAATTTTTTTTTTTTTTTTTTTTTTTTTTTTTACTTATTACTTTACGCTTCGTCAACGTCAAGGTCATTAGAGGCGGGATTGGACTTGGTACATGGAATGGGAAGGAATTAGGGCATGGCCTTTTGAAGGAAGCATCCCGGCATTCGCCTGGAGTGATTTGGGGAAACCATGGAAAAACCAAATCTGGATGCCCGGACGGGGATTCGAACCGGCGTCCTCCCGAATGCGACGCCATAGCGTTAACCGCTCACCCACCACGCTCGGTATCAGTAAAGCAAACCAGTTTAATCTTTTATTTTAACTAGCCACGTTGCTGTGTCACGATGAACCAGAGAAATCGGCAATACGTGATCGCTTATCGAGTGTGCCTACTGCTTCACATGAAACCCGTGACACGTTCACTGAAACAGCGGGCTAACAGGCAGTAACCAACTTCCCCGTAACCTACAGTCTTACACCCTAAACCACAATGAAGAAAACAACACATGTATATACTGCATACTTCTTTTTTATCCTTGTAATAATATAACTAGTATTAAGCTCTACCTTGCAAGCGCAATTCTTTTGGAGAAACACAGTCACCCGAGAAAATATAGTTTCAGATGGTTAGTGCTTGTAGACGTTATTCGGAGTAGCAATTGCCACTTACAATACAAAAAAACAAGGAGTTTATACCTGCTTTTTGGACAGCAATTCGCGTGATAAATCAAGCAATGGAGATGATGGTTATGTAAAATACACTAAAAAACACACATGCTTACGTATCTGGTGGGGGAGCGGTAACACTGGCCTGACGTTCGCAAGGATTCAGGTTGAAACGGTTATTGGCTGAGCTACAAAGATTAATGTGCGCGGTTTTTGTAGCACTTTTTCAATCTGCTTATTCCTAAACATTGCGGTTCCAGGTCAAAATTCCACAATTCACTTCTCGCATTGTTTACTTGGATATGTGAAGTACACTAAGGACGCGTTAGTTCAGGTTCCTGTTATGTGTCCAGTTACTACAGAGGCGCAATGCATTGCAGATTAAACCACTGTAGCTATGTCATGAGATCACACGAATTTACTTCAAAAAAATAATAATTTGATCGTGTGATAGAATATAGATTAAACCTAGGATGGAAGACAAAATGTAATAATATTGTATGGATGTTTTAATTATAGCAGAATGTGACATTATATCTTATCTCGAAAGGTTATTTAAGACCAGACTTTTTTTTTTATTTATTTATTTAACTGTACATTCAGATGGTTCGTTATCTAGAGTCTACAACGAACCGTTATTTCTTACTACTGTATTGAAATTTATAATAAACAAAAATTTTGTAAAATTAACACAAATCCTATATACTACGAAAATGGTACAAACAATTAACTATTATTACTACACACTGTAATTTATCAACCTGTTAGTAAAAAATATTACCCACTAATACTAAATAACTGAACATCTTGAGTTTTCAAAAGTTCGTTTAACGCTGGCATCCATTGAAGAAATAAGCTTCGGTAAATTCCAGAAGCCACACTTCCGGCATCAGCGTTCCACTTTGTTGTTTGTGTCTCGTCCGTTTAGAGTATCTTGTCTCATTCCTTAAATGGCTTGTTGTGTTCCGGCAGGTTGCTGGCTATGCTGAAGCCGATACCGCTCCCTGGCTGCATCTGACACAGCATCTGCCAGCTTGTCGAGTTCATTCAGGAGGAGGTTGTCTCTCATAATTTCCTTGACAGTTTTCCCCATGAGCTTCATTCTGTACTGTTTGATCTGATCATCAACTAGAGCACATTCAAACAGTTTATGTTCAGGTGTTCCTGGAGATCCGCACGCACATAGATCATTCTCTGTCCTATTGATCCTATGAAGATATGTTTCATACGGTCCATGACCGGTGAGGAAATGTATTAACCCTCGGGATGGATTGTAGTGCTTCATACGTATCCTCTCTCTGATGTCAGGAAGAATTTCAAATACTCTCCTTCCTGTTTCCGAATTGTTCCACTGCTGTTGCCATTCATTCAAAATACAATTTTTGATGTCTGTCTTCTTGGTTGCCACTTGACCCAGGATTTCTGTTATCTTGTCTAAGTTTCCTTTTCGTAGCCAGTAACATGCTGCTCTTTTTCTTATTTCCAGATCTAAAGGACATATTCCGAGAATGACTGTAAGTGCATCAGTTGGGGTACTTCCGAATGCGCCTGTAAGACGCAAGAGAATTCCTCGTTGCATTCGTCTGATATCCCTTGCAGGTTTAACCAATCTTAACCTATGCGCCCATGTGCTCGCTCCATAACTTGCAATAGCTGTGGTAATGGCACCATGATACAGCCTTATCGTCGGCAGTGGGATTAGAAATCTTCTTTGCCCAATGCTAATTATTTTGTTCATTGCTGCAGTCGTTCTTTGGCATATATAGTCAATGTGATCTTTGAAATTCCTATGTTCATCCAGAACAACTCCTAAGTATCTTACCGTTTTGCGTCTTTTAATGGAATTTTCTCCAAGCTTCACAGTCGGGTTGCGTTTCAGTGTTCCTTTCATCAAAATGTATTGGGTTTTTGTTGGTGCTAGCTGGAGCTTAACTTGTTTACACCAGCATTCCATTACTTTCATTATTTCTTTGGTGTTTGTCTCGATCTCTCTTCTATTATTTCCTCCAACCAGCAGCAAGATATCATCTGCGAAGGCAACGATTCCTTCAAGCTCTGCCAGACCCATGAGTCTGTTAAGGACAGGTTCCAGAGCAATATCCCAGAATTCTGGGCCACATACTGAACCTTGTGGACATCCTTTTGTGAGATGCTTTGTCAGTTTCTGACCAGAGCTCTGAAGTGTTGCAGTTCTTCCGCGACAGTAGTCTTTGAAGCTCTCATACAACACTCGTGGGCATCCTAACTCCCTTAGTCGGGCGAACATACTCGGCCACCATAAGTTATCAAAGGCGCCGCAAATGTCGATACATATGCCAATGACATATTTTTTGTTTGTCGAGTTGACTATCCTCTGAACTTCATTTATCGCATCCTCTGTTGAACTGCCTTTCCGGAAGCCGAACTGCTGCTGATTCATACCTTTCAATAATCTGAATTCTTTAATTCTTTTACATAATAATTTTTCTTGAATTTTCCCAAGTGTATTTAGCAGGCAAATTGGTCTGTAAGACTTTGGTAGTGTAGGGTCCTTATCTTCTCCTTTCCTTATAATTTTTATGCTTGATGTTTTCCAACTATGAGGTATCCTTCCCTGCAGCAGGCAGGCGTTCAGCAATTCGGTAAGGTAAGGAACTATTTGCTGACTTAAGGCTTGCAAGACTTCTGCTGTTATCCCGTCAGGTCCTGGTGCTTTATTTCTCTTCAGCGCGCTTATTGCGGTACTTACTTCCTCTTGAGCGAATGGTAGAACCAACATGTCGTTTTCATATTCGTTATTCATTAGTTGCCTTATGAGTTTGTGTTCCTCTGAATCGGACTCCTGCTGGTCGTCCGGCAAGAGCGTTTTCAGGAGAAGTTCCGCCGATTCCTGCCAACTGCTTGTCATATTTCCATCTCCTTTCCTGAGCGTAGAAAAAATAGTAGGTGATTTTATCTTCTGCGCAGCTAGCTTGAACGGAAGTCCCCATGGGTTTAATAACAAGTTTTGCTAATGTATGTCTCCCAGCTTGTTAGTCTAACATCCTGAAGTTTCTGATGGTACTCAGCTTTCGCTGACCTGTACTGATCCAGTGTCCAGCTACGTTCAGCGGCAGTTTTAGCGTGGTGGTAGTGCCTTCGAGTTCTCCTTACTTTTGTCCTTAACCTCTGAACCGTATCGTTCCACAGAATACCTATTTTATCATTGAGCTTTCTCTTTTGCACTGTTGATACCTTCATGGCATGTTGTATCGCATTCGTCAGTTCTATCGCCTTTAGGTCAACATTATCTGACATTTCTGGCAGTGCTGGTAGTTCAAAGGATCTTCTTAATAGGTTCCAGTCTGTTTTATAGGAATATGACCAACATTCGTCTATCATATCTTGCTCTTGGGCATTAGATATGGAGAAATAGATGACGTTATGGTCTGATGTTGTTAGATTTTGCCCAACTTTCCAGTTTTGGACTAATCTGAAAGCTTTCCCATTTGCTAATGTTACATCTATGTTTGTTGCTGCACCAGCTCTATTTTGGAATGTGTAGGGATTGAAGGGTTTATTCATAACTTCCAGATTCAGTTCGAAAATAGTCTGCTCTAACGCTCATCCCTGATCTTACTATGCCAGACTGCTTGTAAAAAGAGGATTGAGAAAGTGTGATAGTAGTACGGTACGGTCCACAAAGGAGGGGTGACAAATATAGTCGAAAATTATAGGCCAATCAGTTTGACATCAGTGGTAGGTAAATTCATGGAGAGATTGGTATGCAACCACATCAGAAAAGTCTGTGAGGTACGTAAGTGGTTTTCAAGTCAACAGCATGGCTTTAGGCAACAACTTTCATGCGAATGTCAATTAGTAGGATATATGCAAGAAATTTCGGATGAAGTGGACAAGGGAGGCCAAATTGATAGTTTAGCACTAAATCTTTCAAAGGATTTTGACGTAGTGAGCCATAGAAAGGTCTTAAATCATTTCAAATCCACTGGATTTGGAGCAAAAGTGATTTGTTAGATAGGAGAACTCTTAAAAGATAGAAAGCAAACAGTTACGGTGGGAAACGCAATTTCAAAAAAGTGGAAGTGAAAATGGGAGTGCCGCGTTGTAGCGTATTGAGCACATTGCTATTCTTTATTCTAATGAATGATTGTGTTGATGGTTTACTATCAGAAGTTAGGTTGTTGTCAGTTGACATAATGAGAATGAAAGCAGTAGAAGACTGTAGACAGCTCCAGAGTGATCTGGATAGGAGGATATACAGCTGATAGGTCAACTTGGAACGAACATAAATACAAAGAAGAGCCAGGTTATTAGGTACACCGATAAAGACTAAAGGTTGATTATGATGGTGGGGAAAGAGTGCTTGTTGAAAACTTGAAATATAAATACCTTGGCATAACATTTGCTTATAAACTCAACTACCCAGGGACAGGCAGCAGGAAATGGTTTCATAACGATTTCAGGAACAAGCGTGTGGGAAAATTTTCTTCCATATATAAGGGAGAACACCCTGCAGTACTCAACACAGGCTCCACGAGTTTCTGACGTTTCTTCTGTAGCGGAGGGCCCTGTTCCTCCTATCATGTCCCTCTACTGTGGGAACTACTAAACCTTGCTGGCCCAACTTCCACGTCTCACCTGGCGAGAACAACAAGGCGTCAAGATTCTCCTGATCTGCCCTGAAGACTTTGAGGCAGTCACCCAATTTCTTCAGGAAGAATGATCGATCACGGCATCATGCTGCCAGTCCGTGAAAAGCCGAAGACTGACGTTCCCGTGCAGAAGACAGCAACAAGACCGCGCGAAAGGGAGCTGGTCCAATGTTTCAAGTGCCGAAGTTTTTGGCACTACGCCAGTGAATGCACCAACCAAGTAACGTGCTTCCGTTGCGGCGGCTATCACTACCTCGCAGACTGCAAGCAGCGACGCCAGGAAGCCACCCGCTGTAACTGCGGGGCTAAAAATAACTCCGCAAGAAGCCTCCACAGCAGCGACGTTGGCTTCATACGCAGTCCGCAACGAGGCTTCAACACAGAAGGGTCACTCCATAAAAAAAAAGCAGACTCCTTTCGACACCAGAACACTGCAAAAAACACTGATCACCGCAGAAGCAAGAAGGAGATTTGCCCGACACAGAACCACGACCAACCGAAGACTTCCGGAAGCGAACTCGGCATCTGCTACTGTACCCACAACAGCTGTGACCAACAAAACGTTGACTACCAAAACGACAAGCTCAACGATCTAATTACTCTCCTCACGAAACTCGTCCACCATCTATCAACAAAGGATGGTTGCCTCCTCCCTCGAAGCGGTGGCTGACCACCTCGGAGGAAGTAGCTCAGCAGCATGCCACCCAAAAATATGAAAACAAAAAATAGCAGCTGTTAACCGACAAGACACACCAACGGAAACGATACGTACAGTTAAAGATAATTGGAGTAAATGTCTAAGGACAAAGCCTCCATCTGAACTGCTCAAAGCGAGTGGTAATTGGCACGGATGATGATAGTGATGAAGATAAGGTAACAAGGTATCTAATGAATAATTTACCAAAAACGACTAAAGAAATTTGAATGGGACAAAAGTAGGCGGGTATAAAAAAGGAGAAATATGGGTGTATGGGGAAATTGCTACCACAGCGTCAGCTCCCTCTCTATTAAATTAAATTTCAATTCGTACGCTGTTCGTTGCTAACGAATTGTTTTTTGAAGCTACGTGGAAGATGTATCAGATATGTCGCCCCAGAGTATAAACATACGGAGGTGTTTCTGAAAAGATTTCAACCCCACGCAAATTGTGTTTATTGCATGTTGTAATGAGAAGTGATTACAGGCTGCCGTAACAAGGATATGTCTCATTGTGGCTAATGATCAGTGGCATATGACTCTTTAAGACAACTTGGACATTGCTAAACCATCAATGGTAAACGTAATGTCTGGATGCATAATTTAGATGTAAAGCAGATCCCTTCTTATGGCTGTGCGAAACAACATCAATCTACCACATCACCAGGGAATGGCCTCTTAGAAGAATCAGAGAACTAACCTACAGTTACAATGAGCTGCAGATTGACTGCAAACTCCGAACTAGGACTGTTGATAATATATCGATATATCGAATTATCGGTATTATTTTTCGAAAATATCGATATTTATTAGTGATATTTTTTAGGGCGAAATATCGATATTTCGATACTGAAATCTGGATATCTGATTCGATATCTTTTAAAATAAGTTATCATTTTTCGTTTGCTCTGAACGACACTGTATCCCTCAAATTTCTGTTACGCATAGAGATAAGCAAGCTTAAATAAATCTTACCACGTTTCTATAATTAATTTGGAATTTATAGTTACCAAGTTTACTCAGATGATGACAACAGTGTAGGCAAGGCATCGCCCGCCTAGCACAAATCGAACGCGAACCCATTGTTCGAAATGAACGTCCTCATTGACCAGGCAGTCTAGCTGGAAATTAGTGTGTTAGGTGGCATCCATAAATTACGTGAGGTGAAATAGGGAGGGGGGGGGGGGTCCTTCGAAATCTCACCAATCTCTACGGAAATCTCGCGTGAGCATTTGGGGGAAAAAAAATTGGACTGTAGAGCTCCGGAAATCCGGAAAAACACCTCACGTAATTTATGGATGCCCCCTTAGCAGGAATAGTGGGAAGTGTAAATAACAAATAGTTGCTAATTACCGGTAGAGTGCTAGAAAATAACACAACTAAGAGTAAGCTATCAACATACAAAACTAAATTCCACGAAAAAATTTTATGAAAAAAGTTATGTAATTTGGCCAAAATCCTCAGCTGTATTGCTAATCAATCTTAAAAATACTCTAAGATTTACCTGGAACCTCTTTCTAGTTTTATAAATTTTTATGAAAATTATGACACGCATAATGCTCAATTTAAAAAAAAATCAACAATCATCATCACCAAGAGAAACCATTCGAATGTGAAATCCTGATTAAGAACAAAATCACGTCTATTTATCAGTGGACACCCTTATTATTACAAGGTTTGATTTTATGAAATTGAATTTATAAGAATATCGATATATAGATACAACAATATTTTAGCCCGATATAGCGCCAGCCGATATGGGTACTTCTTAAAATATCGATATATCGAAAATGCGATATTTTTAAAAATATCAACAGCCCTACTCCGAACTTCAATTTGAAGTATCATTTCGGTCTTATTTCAAATTTTGTAAATTATTTGTATAATTCATTATGATACTCAATTATGTTTGTAACTCAATGTGTAATTGTTTTTAAATTACTGAACATGCGCCTTTTTCATCATGATTTGTAATTTAAACCCATGTAATAATGAGCTCTTTTTTTTTATCGCTGCCACTACGGCTGTTGTTGAAGTACCACTACCTTTGGTAGTGTAACTTCTGGGTGTCAGTTGGGTGTTGTTTTGGGGACACATTTTTATTTCACTTTTGGGGGGAAAATGGCTATGAACGTCGCAAGCGTCCTTATATTAAAACCCCCTACTGGGTTCGTGTTGTCAGTTGGGGATCATCGCCGTAATAAGCTGCGTTAGCAACTGGACGATTTTCCCCAACTGATTTTCACGTTTTCGTTCATGGATGCAGCATTGATGCACGCGCTGGTCACTTTTGTCGGTCGGTGAATGGTATTTCCCGTGGCTTGACGCCCTTTTCTGTGGGCCGCCCGGTCCTTCGATTGTTCGGGCATGGCTGGGTTGATGTTGACGTCTTCCGATGGCGGCTTGGAGCCTTCTCTTCACAGGACATCCCCTGTAGCTGGCGGCGTGGTCAAAACCGCAGTTAGCACATCTCGGCGTTGCTTCTCTCCGACGTGAGCATACCAGGTTGCTGTGGTTCCCGCCGCAGCGGACGCAACACACTTGCTTGTTGCAGTCCGAGGCCTTCTGCCGAATCCTTGGCAGCGGAAGCATTGTTGTATCGCTGCCATCGGTTTCCTCCTCTTTGGTTGATTTTTGAAGTTCCGTCCGCTCCTGTTCGTGTCTTGGTTGCTGGCCAGGTCGATGTGCTTGGCTTTTGTGGGCACGCTCCTGCCTGGTGCTGGGCGTGTGGTGGAATTTCTGTCTTGAGGTGTTTCGATGGAGTCTTCTGGGGATGATTCTGCGTGTATGGTCATTGCTGTGTGCCTAGTATTCTCTTGGGAGTGCATGCTGTATTTTATATTCCTAGTTTCTAGGAATTTCTTGACGTCTTCGAGATCTTCTTGGCTCATACAGGTGACAAGCAGCTGAGTTGGTGATGAACATGCATGCGCCATTATTGTCTCTTCCTGATGGGATTCTCTTGATGCGGGACGTTTCTGATCGTCGTGACTGCTGTCCTGTAGCTTGGTTGAGTTTGATTGTTGTTCGATGTTCTCACGGTTAGATGAAGCCAGTGTGTCTTGCTCCATCGCTGGTTCTACGTTGCTGCTTGAGTTTCGGTGATGGATGTAGAGCGTTCGATGAAGATCGTCGAAATACTCATCCTCCTTGAAGTTCTTGGAAAATACGAGTGGTAGTTGAACATATCGGGACCAATCTTCCTTTTCCGAGATGATGGGCTTGGCGTTAGGTGCATTCGCTGGATCAGAGAGTGTTTGCATCAGTTTCCTGAAGTTCTTGCTAGGGATTTCCCACAAAAACAGATTCTTCCCTGTTTTTACTCGGAGTTGCACTTGGAGCGGGATATCCTCGGAGTAGTAAAACTTCTCCCACTTTTCCGGTGTGAGCAGTCTGAAATTGTACTTGTTGCCTCCGCCCTCACAGTGGAAATAAATGACAGTCTCGATGTTTTTGAATTGGTCGACATCGACCATTGCGGATGTTGGTGTTGACCATGTCATCCACGATGAGTCTTCCGCTTGAGACATTTCCGATCAGGATTCGTCTTGGTGAATCGAAGCGGGAGTGTCGTACGCGGCGGGCCTCCCGCCGACGTTATCTTCCGACTGCTGGCGCGGAGTACTTGCTACCGGAAGCATAGGCTCATAGTCCCTGCCTGACCGTGGAGCATCATGGCGGCTCCGTGTGCCAGGTGGTAGCGTGGAGCAGGCCTCCCCCAGTGGGAGGCCACTCGAGGCCGTCCGCTCCCCGCGGTTGCGCGATGGTGTCTGGGCGCCGGAGCTGCGTGCTGCTGAAAGCACAGGCTGCTCAGGTGGTGCGCCCTTGCAGCGCGCCGCAGCACCAGGCTTAGGCTCCCCTCCGTTCGGAGAACCAGCCTTACCCGCGGACTGATGCGAAGCGCTGGCTGCAGGCCGTAGCTGGCAAGGCGACGGTGAGTCATCCCGGTGGCGCGCAGGTGAGACTGGTAGTCGCTTCTTCCCCATGTTCTCGGAGTCGCCAGGCTGTGAGGTCACTATATTCTTTTTTTAAAAAAATCTTTAATTCCCCCAGCTGAGGGCCAGGGGCGAGCCGTTGGAGGGCATAACAATTGCCCTTTTCGGCTTTTGATACCTTATGCTCCCAATAGTTTTTATTAATTAAAATGGTAGCAATTATAAGAGACAGTAAATTTTTTTAGAAGTAAAAGTATTTACATATATTTTATATAATAAAATAAAAATGGTCACGTTTAACAGCTTTAGAAAAGTAGCAGCAATTAACAATTTAACATCAAGCAGAACTTTTGATTATAAAGGTGTTTTAAAACTTAATAATTGAAACAACTTTCAGCAGTCATATATACAGAATTTTAGTGATTTCAATAATAGAATTTTTGTGATAGTTAACAGTTTACTATAAATCATAACAATGACTATAATCATTAGGATTTTAATGACGATGAGATGAAAAGATGGGTAAGAATTGATTTTGGGACTGTATTTGTTCTTCATATATATCAAAATATATACAGCAACCCTTGCTGCATTGGTAATGGTTTTAGACTATTAATGCTTAGAAGTATTCGGTATAAATGGACTGCAATGTTTGGGCAGTGCCTGCTATATTAGATGTGAGAAATGTTTTCTGGTGTCTTCATCATTGCATTCTTCTAAAATTGAGAGGGCTATTATGTGAGGAGGATAAATATACTTTTGCTTGGGGCGTTTGTGGTTTATAAGTTTCGTAGTGAGTAACGTAAGGAGATCGGGGCGGTTTGCAAGAAGGCGCTGATCATATTTCTGTCTGAGCAAAAATAGTCTATTACGAAGTGGTTCTAATTTGGATACTGAGTAAACCAAAGCAGATGGACTGGTGTGATCGAGGCGAAGGATGTTACGAAGGATACGGTGCTCACGAGATTCGAAGTGTTCAATTTTGGAGGGGGGGAGGAGAGAGGAAATAGGAGCGGCATACTCCAAGATGGGTCGGACAAACATTTTGTAGGTGAAAAGTAAAGTGGGTTGGGAGTTGAAAGAAAGTTTCGGACGGATACATTTAATAAGGTTAGTGCGGGAAAATAGCTTCTGTGTTAGGGATTTGAAATGTTTATTAAAGTTGAGGGTTTTGTCCAGGTATATGCCTAAATATTTTACAAAAGGGGATATAGTGATTTTTGTATTCCATATTTTAACTTTTAAATTCTTATGTCTATGTTGGAATAATACTGATTGAGTTTTTGTGGGGTTAGGTTTAATCCGCCACTTTGTAAAATAATTTTCAAGTGTCGTTAGATATCTATTGGCGCGGTGGTTAAGAAATGATGTATTACGATGTGAACCCCAGTAAGCGGTGTCATCTGCGTATAGTGCCATACATTCAGATTGCAGGAGAGGTCTAGGGATATCAGAAGTATACAATATGTAAACTATGGGAGAGAGCACGGCGCCTTGCGGTACGCCGGCCTGAGGAGTGAAAGGGGAAGAAAGAGTATCATGAATTTTGATCTGGCAAGTTCGAAAAAAGAGAAAATTATGAATGAGTTGAAGAAAAGTGGGGGGAAAACCAAAGGAAGAAAGTTTGTAAATAAGTCTATCGTGCCACACCTTGTCGAAAGCCCTTTCTATATCCAGAAATATGGCGAATGTTGCATGACCTGCGTTTAGAGATTTGGTGATGTCGGATGTTAATGCAAGTAGGGGATCAGATGTTGAATGATGAGGGCGAAATCTGGCTTGAAATTGTGGTATTAAGTTCAGTGAGTTGGCGAAACGGAGGATGCGTGATTGAAGGATTTTTTCAAAGATTTTTCCTGGAACGGGTAAAAGAGAGATGGGACGATATGAGAGGGGGTCATGGAGCGGTTTTTTAGGTTTCGGTATCATAATGATTTGGGCGCGTTTCCAGAGAGTATGAGAATGACAGACAAGAGTTCTAGAGGAGGTGGAGGAAGGGAATGATTACATATCGAGGTGACGAACGGAGAATAAATCTGGTTATTCTGTCATGACCGGGTGATGAATTTCTACCTGTGTAGAGGGCACTTTCTATTTCCATATCTGTGATTTCAGTGATAAGTGAATTTTGTAATTCGTTTGGGACATGAGGTGAGTGCAGGATGGACGGAAGGGAGCGTCTGACGAGTTTTTGAAATGAATCATCAAATAGGGGGTCACTCGGTGATGAGTAGATTTCCTTCATCGTTTCCGCGAACATGTCAGGTTTATCTGAATCACATGTTGATGTAATGTTGTTGACAGTCAGTGGGTGGGAAGGAGAAGAGTATTGTCCTGTAAGGATTTTGAACCGTTTCCAATAAAGACCACCTCGTTTGTAATCAAGAGTAGCACAAGTCTGCTCCCACTGTTGTTGTCGGTGAAGTGCTACCTTTCGTCTAATAGTTGCATTAAGTCTGTTCTATTCACTCCTGAGTAATGGGTTATGAATATGTTTTAACTGCCGGTAAAGTCGGCGTTTCATGCGGATGAGAGGGAGCACGGAGGGTGGCAGCGTTGGCTTATATGGAAAAATTTTCTTATTCGGGATTGCTGATTCTAAATCAGGCTGGAAGGTTCTCTCGAACTCTGAACAAAGGTAGTCAATGTCTGAAGAATTTCTGACGTGAAACGGCCGAAGAAGAGACTCAGATATGGTAGAACGGAATTTTGACCAGTTAGCTTTTGAGTAGTTTTTAACGATGCGAAATAGAGGGGAGGACTTTATTTTGTGGAAAGAAGATGAAAACGTGATGGGAATATGGTCACCGGTAATGGAGTCGCCGAGGCGTGCTGTAGATAGGGTACCATTGAGTGAAGGACTATATAGCACATGGTCAGGGGATGATGTGCCGCGAACAGAAACAAGTGTGGGAGAGTTTGTGGAAAGATGGCAAATATTTTCGGAAAGGATGTAGTCAAATAGGGCAAGGCCTTTGGAATTACAGGAGTGATCTCCGACGGATGTGTGTGTTTTTTTTTTAAACAGTTTAACGTCCCTTTTTAACAACGTGGTCTTTAGAGACGGGAAAGGATGGGGGCAAGGAATGGGAAGGAATTCGGCCATGGCCTTTTGAAGGAAGCATCCCGGCATTCACCTGGAGTGATTTGGGGAAACCATGGAAAACCCAAATCTGGATGCCCGGATGGGGATTCGAACCGCCGTCCTCCCGAATGCGAGGCCAGAACGCTATCCGTTACACCACCACGCTCGGTCCGAGGGATGTGTGCCGAGCATTAAAATCACCCAGAATTATAAAATTTTTAAATGACGAAAGATATTTTAAAAATTCAACAGGAAGAGGATCTTGTGGGCGGGGTATAAGCAAACTACAAGAAGAGGAGGCGAGTTTTTGTGGAAGACTTGAACGGCAACAATTTCAAGGCAAGAGAACTGAACAGGAAGGGAGACGTGTGTGGCAGAGATTGAAGATTTAGTGAAAATGGCTACACCACCCCTTTCATTGTCTGGCCGATCTCTTCGAAAGGTTGTCTACCCTGAAATTTTTAAAGGGGATGAGGGAGAAGCGAAGGTTTCAGCCACGGCTACTATATGAGAGTCATGTTTGATAACTGAGGTGTGGAGAAGAGATCTTTTATTACGGAATTCACCAATGTTCACGTAGAAGAAACGTAAGGCTTCACTCGCCATTGTCGGGTATGTCTAGTCGGGAGAGGTAGGATGGAGGAGGTAGATTGCTAACTGTGACGTGTAGTTGGTTGTTTTCTTGACTAATTTTAACAGTTCTATTTAGAAAATGTCGGGACTGTTGTTTCATGAGTTTGATGATATCTTGTTTTCGGTCCTGAAATAGGTTAGTCAGTACGGTAATTAATAGTCTGATTAAATCGTCTTTTAAGGTTAGGTCGTCCACCATTTCAGAGTCAATAGTCTCAGGTATGGGAAGAGGGTCGTCTTGGCATTTAATTTTTGCTGTCATATTCGGAGCTATTGCTTCCTTAGGTTTCTTGGGACATTTTTTAGATGTGGCGTTATGAGGACCAGAACAGTTGGTACATTTTGGGGGAGCTTCTTTTTGGGGACATCTGATAATGGGGTGATCACCACCGCAGTGGGTGCATGTAGGGGTCCGTTTTGTGCATGAAATTGAAGGATGTTCGTAACTGAGGCAGTGGGAACATTGTGCTGGCAATGGAGGTGGAGGATGAGATGGCTCGGTGCGGTACCGAAACATCTGGAAGAAGAAGCCCTCTTCCAGAAGTTGATTTATTACATATTTATTGGGTGTGATAATACACGTCATCATCGTAGGTTTGTTGGTCTGTCTAGATCTGATTCGGAATACTTTAATAAACTCAAGATTTTGCTGTGTTAATGCTTGTCCAATTTCTTCTTCGGAAATGTCAAAGTCCACTCCCTTGACCACAACTGAGAAAGTAGGGGAACGGAGAGGTTGTGGGACAGTGAAGCGAGGAGGAGCGTATGTTACAGAGACTTTTGTATGAAATGCAGTGGAAAGCTCGGTCTGGATCAGACTGGCGAGGTCAGCGCAAGGGCTCTTGACAATGAGAGAGGCACGAGTGGTCTTGAGGTAGTCTATTGGTTTTTGAATATAATGGCGAAAGGCTGTGGCGATTTCTTTTTGCGTTATTTGAGAAGGGATGTTGTTCACAAAATAGGCGTGGATGGGCGTAGGAACTCTATGATGGAGGAGGTGAGGGGGAGATTGTTGTGAAATGGATGGTGATCCAGGTGAGAGAGGTGAATTGTTTTCAAAAACGTCAGGGCACGGTAATAAGTCCATAGGTTCAGAGGGAGCGGGGCTGGGAGGAGTGGAGGGTCCATCTGTTTAGATTTCTTCGTTGCAGGAAGAATTTGATTTGAAATATTTACAGGGAGCTTTATCTTAGAGGCTTTTTGGCGAGTTGAAGAGGGTGGTGGAGTCCTAGCCTTAAGGGCATCGGAGTAGTTTTGGGAAGGATGCTGGGATGTCATGGAGAAAGTGTAGCGTGTGGTTTGCGTCGCGTGTGTCGCCGGGGCTGAGGTTGTCACCGTAAGGTTCGACAACCCCGGAGATACCCTACACAGAGCAGCCCGCGGGATGACCGTCAACGACGGGTCCCTGGAGCGCAGATGTCCCTAACAAGCATTCGGATGAAATGAGTAGTTGTGAAATAATGAGATGAGGTGATTTGGAGATCTCGACGAGAAGTCTCGATGTGCCCGAACAGAAGCTGTAGACGCAGGAACGGCAGCAGCAGGCTCGACGAAAGCTGATCGTAGACTGTGAGGACGAAGAAAAACTGTTGTGCGAAGAAGCTAGAATCTGTAGAACAACGAAAGATGTGATGATCTTGCAGATTTTCCTGCGCGAGGCGCAGGAAAGAATTTTTCTCTTGATTAGAGACGTCGATGGCTATAGGCGTTGAAGCAACAAATAATAGTAGCACGAGTAAACTTAACAGCCTAAAATTGGTGCACTGCTATTTAAAGATACAACTAGCGCGAACCAACGTTCTCTCAACAATGTGTTGTTTACAAAATAAAAAAAAGGTCACTATTTGCTGAATTCTGATTATATTCTAAACTGTAA
>CM061920.1:39762854-39791735 GCA_031002005.1 Vandiemenella viatica | reverse complement strand
CACCACAGTGGTGCATGCGCGGCGAATCGAAACACTGTGAATCGGCGGCCGCACTGTACTTCGGGGTCTCCCGGCCAATAATATCACACGCCCTTTCTTTCTTTACTGGCGAATAAATTCACAGCAACACGGTGGCATACGTAGTAGAAAATCTTACGTTTCGCGCAGAAAAGAGCAGCCCCACACTGACATCTCATTTCATATAAATCATGTTAGCTGTTCAAAAAGTAATACTCGAGAAAGGTCATATCGAATTGAAATCTATACTAGAATTATCTGTAAATGGGCCGTGCCTGTTCATTCTGGCATAGACCAAAACTCCAAACTGATTTTGTTGTGCTTTTCACGTCTTTTAACGTCTTTTTAAGTTTAAAACTTTTTCATTATAATCTGGAATAAACTGAAAAACCTCACCATATTTTTGGAAGGATCTTAAATCTAGGTTCTGATTTAACATATGAAGAATATCTGCGTCACCTGGTGGCACTGCACCAAATTAATATTATTTCTGTACAACAAACATTTTTGGCTCAGAAAACACTAATCACATTTTGAGCTTAAAATATGAAATATATATCATCATACAACTTTAAATGTAGATGTAGTAGAAAATTAATATCGAATGAAAAAATTACGAAAAAATATATGGGTTGTTACCTTAATATTTTTTCCTTTTTTTTCGATAAGTAGCCCTATATGGTATTCTAAAGTCCCATAAACGAAACTACGCTAGTGTGGTCCCATGGTTAGGTAGTTGCTGGAGGCGACTTCAAGCCCGCATGCAGAAAAAGGGAAAATGTACTAATACTAGTTATCACGCGAACTGTCCATCATCATTGTTAATCACCAGTCAACGCCCGAAAGATCTGATTAAAACTTAATGCATATTTAATGTCATTTAATCGGAATTTTAAAAAATGTGAATTTTGGGCGCTTGTTTAGATTATGACCAGTCTGATGTTGTAAGGTCTTTGGTAATTTATTACGATTTCATGTGTCGTTTGGTAGATGCGAAGCAGTGCTACTACCACAATATTGTATACTTATTTTAATAAGCATAAATAGGCCTAAATTATCCATATTGTAAATTTAGAAGCCCAAAATTATTACTTTAAATAATTATTACTGTTAAAGTGAAAACGATAATGGTTTTGACTAATGTTTCAAAATTCATTTCTTTGCTGTATGGACGGGCTGAATTAAATTATTCATTTGTGGAAAATATTTCGTTTAAAACGTCCCTATTTGTATTAACAGATATTTAATGTTTTGCAGAAGTAGATTTCTTAATTATTATTATTATTAGTTAATTAATAATCTTTTGACCTAATAAAAAAAAGTGGTTTTTGTTTTTTCGTTAAGGAATTCGGCCATGGTCTTTTGAAGGAAACAACCCATCATTTACCTGGGGAGATTTAGGGAAACTATTGAAAATCGAAAATCTGGATGGCCGGAAGGGGATTAAAGTTTGGTGCCCAACGAAAGAGCTCGTTTATCAAGTAAACTATCGATAATTTACTAGTCGACGAGAAAACGACCGTGTGCTTCTCTTGAGTACTTGGACGAAGCTACGGGAGAAAGCTATTATAAGAAAAAGACTTAAATATTCCACTGGGACCGTTTATTATATTTTTCAGATGAACTAGGATGAAATACGAGACTACGCTATTACTGATATTTCAGTTCTCTGTTTACAAGAGAAATAATTTACAAGTCATAACATTCGGTTCTGAGAACAATTTGGAAGGATTTACATAGAACAGATGGTAGAATGTTTGAACACAGTTCTTTACAGTGGTGATACTTGCTGTAATTTAGACAGAACAAAGTTTTTCATTAGATGCTTCCTTGTAATTGTTTTACATACAACGCTTGAAGTGCAACACAAGGTAAACACTTAAGATGCTCTAGGCCTGATGCAAACCCAGGACCTCAACACCGCGTTAGCTGCTACTTCACTGTGGCAGGCGACCAGCTCTGCAATTTCTGTGTGGCTGATGTCTTCTTTTTCCCATCAGTCCGCTGGCTTCTCGACTACGAGACATCAGCTTAACTTATCGTGAAACTTGTCCTTCCGGAAGACTTCCATGCTCGTTATGAGTGGTGGGGCTAGACACCTGTTTGTAACAGCGGTCTACTAATTTGTAGTTCCACAGAGTGATAAGATCTTATCATTCCCAAAACAGGGACTAAATAACTCACTTCACTCTTACAACCAGTTCGTCCGTCTGCCGTTGGGTTTCCTATACGTTCTCTGTGCCTTGTTGTCGATTCTGCTCTTTGTTCACCAATGGATGCAAACGCAGCTAAAGAGAGCCCCAGGAAACTTGATAATTATGCTTCATCAATCATTACAGTTGCTGTCTAAAACCACCTGACTGTAGAGATAACTGAAACCACGGCAACAGATTCATCATGACGGTAAAAATAAAAAATTGAAAAAATATTCCATACGTTTTTAATACAGGAAAATGAACCTAGATGGAAAAATAATATATTAAAAATTAGGTTGGTAACTTGGAAAAGAAATCTGGTGAGTGAACGGTTAACTTTTGGTTTGACATTTGGGAGAAAGAGGTTTGAATTTCGGGTTTCAGTGATTTCCAGAAATCATTCCAGGCGAATTGCAATGATTCCGTCAAAATATCATGACAAAATTACTTGCTATTCACTGACAACTATACCCCGCCGGCTATCGTGACGTAGTAAGCACCGGACAATAAACACACAATAAAAAATATGTATAGACAGAGGAGTGAGACCGAAATATTATGAAAGGAAAATTAAATATTACAGAATTACTTTAACACCATGGTAATATGCGAGTCATTCTGAGGTACACGCCAAACTGATGAAATAATGGAGCTATTGTTAGTACTTTATACCAGAAATGTTGATTGATGTTTGACTTCCATAATTAGGAAGTCGTGTTACTGTCCTTTCTCGATGAAAGGGTACTGAACAACTTAATAGGCCCCACTACACAAGGAACAGATACGTCATATCAGTAAATGAAGCAGTGAATTATGGGTAATTTCAACCTTATTTGGTCCGAAATGAATTTTTAATACTTGTGGAAATTATCAGGGGGAATTGAATTCCTTAAATTGAGGTTACAGAAAATGCATGGACTACAAACTTATCCATACTATCTAGAACACCCATGGCAGTGTGCTTAACGGGAAGGAGTAAAACCTGTACTGCGTCCATAATATGTAGGCGTTAGGAGAAATGAAACACTTGATGGTAATGAAAATTCATCCAGGCTCGTCATGTGACCTTGCGTCGCCGCTCAGCAGGCTATCCACGGTGTTTGGCACAGGCTACGGCCGAGAAGCCCACGCGGTAAGTTAGGACTACATTTAGCCATAAAGTTCCTGGGCTGGCCGTCTGTTAGACATTCTTTGCTCAGACACAGAGGTCCTGCCTTAATGTGAGGAATGGATTTAACTTTTACCGCTACTAAGTTTCGTCGAAAATCCTCAAAGTAACGGGGTAGTTTTACCTTGCATTATATCACGTAGAAGATTTGTTTTCTTATCTTGTATAAATTAGTGAGAGTATGCAGGAATCAAGTTTTCAACCTCCGACACCCTTGGCACAATTTTCTGTGGCCAAAAAACGTCAAAATGTTTGTACTTTTTTCAGTTTTTCGTCTATAACTCATTCCCGATGAGTCCTAGCAAGGCATACTTTATTTCCAGTTTGAAAGAGGGCAAAATTTCCTACAGCTTTTGTAGTGCAAAGTTTTTTTTTCTAAAACGAAAACTAAGCGAGTTACAGTTATTTGAAAATTAGCAAAATTAGACACTTTTCCGAAAAGTTAGGTTTTTACCTACTCTGTCGTTCAAAATGACCTGGAACCCCTGTATATAAATGATATATATGTATTTCTGTATGACTTAGTATATATATGTACTGTATTTTTTTTTTACTTATGGTTAATTCAATAATCATATGGCATTGTTGACCGGGAGATCCCGAAGGATTGTTCGGCCGCCAGGTGACAGTTTTCGATTCGCCTCGCAATGTGCCCCTTTGTGACTATCTAATGTAACCAGGTAATAGTACCGGGTATAGGGAACCTACGGCTTAACTTGGTATCCGAACGACAGAAGCTGTGGCTGAGCTGAAGGTCGGTTTAATGGCCTTTGAATATCACAGATGAGACGGGGATATTGATCTACAGTCAGACGCCTTAACCACTGAGCTACCAGACCGCTATATTACTTATGATAACAGAGCGGAAATGATTGAATAATGTTATGGCACAAAGTTATTAAGTCATAATAAATTCGTAACAGGGTAAAAATTGGTCATAAATCAATTTTGTATCTTATTCATCCATTGCATCAGGAGAAGCTTCCTCGAGGTCGAAGAACGCTTCCTCTCCTTCATCTGCTTCAATCTTAGGAATGTTTTCACAAGACAGACCGGAGCAGTTTTTCCAGCCAGCAGAACAGAGCAGTTCTGATTTCCGACAGCTGCATGGTGTAGTACAAGATATCATGCATATTTATGAAACAGTAAGCTTAGGTGCAGCGTCTTTTATTATTGTAACTGGAAGAAGGCTGGACGAGCCTTTCCTTCATCCCAATGGCAGTGGGTTAGTTTCTCGACCCAGCCATGCTTGTACATAGTAGTACGTGGGTATTGAGTGAAACCGTGCTAACTTGAATGCATTTTTTGGGCATATTACGTATGTGAGCCCTCCATTGTTCCACAAGTAATTATCCTTATCGTTCCACGATGAGCTATTCCACTGCGTGTTCTCCAGATGCTAGTCTCTAGAGGCTAGGAATTCGGAGAAATTAGCATGCATGGTACTTTCAGATGTGGTTGGTACTGAACGAGGCAGCAAAATTTTTCTTTTTCATAGTCGAAAAATGCTGAAATTGTACCCCATCCTTTAAATGCATGGCTGAAAAGGATATTGGTAGGTTCAAACTCGAAGGAAGTGGTTGAGTACCATAAACCTGCCTCTTTGCCTTTCCCTGGTTTATGGAAGTATAATCTCGTGTTACCAAGGCCCATCAGCAGAGAGAGAAAGCCAGTACACTTCCTCAGAATTATCACACTGTCTGATTTTACTGCTTGGGAAATAGCTGTGTCAACAATCACTCCAGCAGTATCTTCTTTTGTCTGTTGAACTTGGATGCCTCTTTTTTCAGTTTTTGCATTAGTATCAAAATTACTCAGTTCTTAATATTCCCAGCTGCTGATTACGGATTAGTTAGCCTCCTTCATATCGCTTAGCTAAAATCAATTACAAATCTTCATAAAAAAATCCAAAGTTATCGATTAGATATGAATGCAATTTACAGCGATTCTTATTAATCGCTACATTTGTAAATACTTTCAAGAATTACAAAAATCGTAAACTACATCAGCGATTGTGAATAACTTTGTCAGCTGACCCTTCTATACTCAAAAATTTTTATTACTCATTAATTACCAAATTCTAAGAAGAAAATTATTCACAGTGTAATGTTGGTTTTGAAGCAAAAACTTTTCCAGTCTTGATTTAAAGCTACCAGATTTTTTTTTTTAATAACATTTTTACTAGCTGTGTTAGGACGCTGAACAAAGAAATTAAAAAAAATGTTATCATTTTCTGTTCGATCTTGTAATCTTTCTGGATGTTATATTCATTCCAAGTTTCGAAACTAAGAGCTCAAAATCATATTACACAATGTCTTTAAATGTTTCACAGCACATCTGGATGCAGTGCTTCCTCACTCATTCCTGTAACACTTCAGTGTTGATACTCCACGAATGAAGCAGGACACTGCCTGTTGTTTGGCTCAGCTAAGCGTGGTTCTCAATTTTTTTATTTTATTTTATGATGGCCCTCGGCCACCGACCATACAGCCAGCTTCAATATTTGTATTAGATTTTACAGTGCTGCTTTACCTTTTAAAGCAATGTAATCAAACCTCATTTCACAATGGATCACAAAATAAAACAGTGATAGCAATGATAGCATAATAAGATTAAATTAAAACTTCGTAGCATTTTCTTTCTATATAAAATTTGAATAAGCTATAGAATAAGACATTACTTCTGGTTTGTTTTTTTTGACTTGGTAGTAATAATTTGATATATGATTTAACTTTTATGAAATGGTAGTATTGAAAACAATTTATGGAAGTTACTTAATATAGCGACACTTGAGATTTTATGATAATTTCTTATCAGGTATGGTCCTCAATTCTCTGTTGTATCCCCTCATGACTCTCTCCAATAAATGAAGAATTCCTACCCTTTACCCAATGTTTCCTGCTCAGCTGAGTTTGCCATGATATGTTATGTCAAGATATTTACAGTTCAAGTCTTCAACAAGCATTGGAGACGTATTCCGCCCTAACCGGGAACGGCAGACCAACTTTCATGGCGTGTGAAACACAGGGGCATTCTTTCTCAGGCTACGGAGAGCAGCCCAGCATTGCCAGAACTAAAGAACAGTTACAGTATCTCTGAACATTGCAATCGAAACCGCGATTCGAACTGAGAACCGCAGACGTGTTAGCACTGCGTTAGAGGGCATCCATTAACTACGTAAGGTGGTTTTCCCCCCTCCCCCTCGTGGTGAGATTTGGTGAGATCTTGAGGTAACCCCCTCTCCCCCCCCTTCCTGCTGAACTGACCTACCTCCTCGCTGTTTTTTTATACTTTTTTTTTTAGGTCTACTGTTGTTCAAGAAATTCAAAAGATGACGTGAGATTACCGTCATGCCCCTCCCCCCTCCCCTAGGTGAGATTTGGTGAGATTCCGGGGGTCCTCTCCCCCTATTTCACCCCACGTAATTAATGAGCGCCCCCTGAGGGATGTAGGACGGGTATGTGTGCGCGACTGTTTGTGACTGGGGTAGGGCCGGCAGATGTTGTGGTGGGCGACAGCTGGTCGTCCAGGTGAAAGCTGCGGCCTTGGTCGTGACACAGGCTGCGTGTAGAGGTCGCCCGCTTCCGCTGCAGTCGCCTCTATACACAGCGCTAAGTGCGAGGCGCCAGGGAAAACATCAGACTACATTCCGAGCGACATGAAACGAGAGGAAATGCGGATTGCGTGCGCTGGCAGAAACCTGTCGGCACATTAAGTCAAAGGGGCTTCCCGCAAAAACCAATGGCTAGGCGTAACGGGAAAGCCGCTGGGGGAAACAATTCTTTCGAAGCAGCGACTGTACCTATGCTTCACGGATGTAAATGCCAATTATTCATTGATATTCCATAAACTCATAAAATGAAAAGACTTATCTCATGTCCAGTACAGCAAGCGGGCAGTGTCAGGTTGCTGATATTGCATGTAAAGATTTGAATGGAGTAAGAAAGGAGCTTATCTTCCAGATTCCTGCCTTGTATCAGACGAGGGAAAAGACGAAACTGTGCTTTACTGGATAAGTATCTCAAATATCAGACCTTATATCAATGAATTAAAATAGAGAAGGTTATGGATAGTAAAATGCCAATTAACCACACTGTAAACAAATATAGGGTGTTCTTTAACTTCGAGAAGGAACATAGAGGTAAAAATCCATAGATCTTCAAGCAGAAGACACATGCACAGCGGACCGTTTGCGTGAGTGCTAACGTTCGGTCCTGGCATTCGGTACCACGCGGGTTAGAATCCCCTTCCGGCAATCCAGATTTCGGTTTCCCACGGTTGCCCGAAATCACTCCAGGCGAATGCTAGGATGGTTCCATCAAAAGGCCATGGACGGATTCCTCGACATTTCTTTCCCCCGGTCCTTTCCTGCCTCTAATGATATCGACGTAGGTAAACTGTAAAGTTACAAAAAAAAAAAAAAAAAAAAAAAAAAAAAAAAAAAAAAAAAAAAAAAAAATATGTACATTCACGTGTGCCCGCCAGTTTGACCCGCCTTACTTTTGTAAGAAGTGGAGAAGGTTGGAATTACCGGTACAGTTTTCGACCGCGTGGTGCGATTACGAATCATCTAAGCCAGCGATTCTCAACCTGTGGTCCGCGAAAATAGATTTGTTTTTATTTGCTTCACGCGTCGTCGAAGTCGAGATTATTTTCAGAGGAGGGAAAGAACTGGGGGCAAGGAACGGGAAGGATTTTTGCCATGGCCCATTGAAGGAACCATCCCGGCGTTGGCCTGGAGTGATTTTGGGAAACCATGGAAAACCAAAATCTCGATCTCCGGAAAGGGAATCGAGCCCGTGTCCTCCCTACTGCGAGGCCGTAACGTTACCACTCACCCACCACGCTCGGTGCGAAAATAGCAGGGATAACCGGGAGCTGAACACCAAAAATTTAATTCTAATTGAATTAGTGATATTATAATAAATCTTTTAAAAAGTACTTGTAATTAAAAACTACATAAATTGGATACTGTACTCATAATTTAGAAACTCAGAAACAGGTATAAGCTATCGAAGATAGAAGAGTTACTGGAGCTTTCAACTGACACTCAGCTTAAAGTGCAGTTCAGTGATGTTGGTTTGCTTGAACTCTGGATATCGCCTTCAGTCAGAACTTAATAGTCCGAAATATCTAAAGAAGTATCGAGACTTGTCATTCGTTTTTAACATCCACTCTTCGTGAGAAAGCATCCCATCGTGCAGGCTTTTTTTAATTAAATGAAAAACAGAAGCCTACTTAATGTACATGCCACCCTCTAACCGAGACTATTTAATATTGGTACATACATAATGTATACCAAAAGTAGTAGGACTGATATTTTTAATTTTTTTTAAATTGAAGATATGTTTACAATTCCTTAATCCTCTTCGAAATAGCACCCTTGGGCAGCTACACACTTAGAATTACGCTGCTTCCATTGGCCGTACGCCTTCTGGAAGTCATATTCGGGGACGCTGTTGAGAGCCCTCGTCGATGCTGCATGAACTTCCTGAATCGAGTCAAACCGCTGTCCCTTCAGCTGCCTTTTCATCCGTGTGAGTAAAAAAAGTCAGATGGAGCCAGATCAGAACTGTAGGCGGGGTGCAGCAACGCGGCAATGTCGAATCGGGCCAACAGTCGCCTCATGACGGCGCGCCTTGGCACGGCGCATTGTCGTGATACAGAGTCCAGTCGGCGGAGATGACTGGTCGGACGCAATTCACTCGGTCTCAAAGGCGGGCTGGCACTTGCACGTAAAAGTTCGAATTGACAGTTTCCCCAGAGGAAACGAGCTCCTTATGAATCACCCCGCGATTGTAAAAAAACACGATCAGCATTGTCTTGATCTTTGATTTGTCCATGCGAGCCTTCGTTGGACGGGAGGACGTGGAAGCCAACTGTTGGACCGATTCGGCATTGCCACATTGCTGCACCCCGCCTACAGTCCCAATCTGGATCCAACTGACTTTTTTTTTATTCCCACGGATGAAAAGGCAGCTGAAGGAACAGCGTTTTGACTCAGTTCAGGACGATCAAGCAGCATCGACGAGGGCTCTCAACAGCGTCCCCGAATCTGACTTCCAGAAGGCGTACGGCCAACGGCAGCAGTGTAATTCTAGGTGTGTAGCTGCCCAAGGGTGCTATTTCAAAGAGGATTAAGGTATTGTAAACATATCTTCAGTAATTTTTTTTTTTTTTTTTTTTAATACCAGTCCTACTACTTTTGGTACAGACCATATATATCCAGTAATTAAGCAAGTGGCAACAAGCAATCTCATTAACAGTGAGTAATAAAGTAGTACAAGTCTTTCTTTTCCGTAATTTACTTTCTCCCTTTGCAGATTCATAACATTATTATTCATTTGGATAGTAAGTATTAAAAGTTCAGTTTATAATTCAATTTTAACAGTTCACATCGAATGTCGTAAC
Organism: Vandiemenella viatica; assembly: GCA_031002005.1. NCBI lineage: Eukaryota > Metazoa > Arthropoda > Insecta > Orthoptera > Morabidae > Vandiemenella > Vandiemenella viatica. Next base: position 39,781,943 of record CM061920.1, on the reverse strand, counting down.
TGTGTTTCCGTAGGAATTCGAAACACGCTTGCAGATTTATTATGTTATAGTGATAGAAAGCAATATATCCCCACCGAGCGTGGTGGGTGAGCGTTGAAGTTGTGCGCTCGCATTCGGGAGGACGCCGGTTCGAATCACCGCCCGGGAATCCAGATTTGGGTTTTCCATGGTTTCCCCAAATCACTCCAGGCGAATGCATGGATGCTTCCTTCCAAAGGCCATGGCCAAATTCCTTCCCGATCCTTACGTCAGTCTTTTCGCGCTTCTAATTACCTCGATGTCGTAACACCGTAAGCAAAAAAAAAACAAAAAAAAAACAAAAACAAATGCTGGATGTTAATAATATACACATTGGTAAAAAATGAGACTCATATAATCTAGTGGTCCTTACAATAATTTTTGACGTTTTAATGGCCTTGTGGATGAGAAAGGTTGAGAAACGCTGATCAAGGAAACAAATGGGATGTCATTCTCTTTCAAACACAAAAATCATTTGTGTAACGCTTCACGGCTTGCAGAGACAATTAACCTGCTCCAGGTAAGTTGCCACGTCTCAGTCACCGTGATCATTCACTTGGAAATCATCAGAAATTTTCCAGTCAGTGCCTCACACTTAAAAGAAAAAGAAAACAGGGATGAGCGTCCTTTGTACTGTAGAAAGAAACGATTCAGTGAACGGATTTTGAAGCAACAAATAGTCGTTGATCCAAGGAACTAAGGAACGTATTTTTTATTTTGACGCGACGTCAAAAGGATAAAAAAAGAAAAATGTGTCCCCAAATTGTTCCACTGATTTTTTTCTGATACTAGCTGAACCGACAGACGTTGTTTTGCCCAAATTTCAATAATTTGTTTGTGATCGCTTTGTGCATTTGTGAAAAGCTGTTGAAAATGTGCGAAGAAAGTAAAAATGTTGGAAAAACGTATTTCTTAGTGATCATTGTATTAATTAACGTTTGTGTCCGTGGATGTTCAATTTGAGGAGGAGCACGTTTAGAAGTATGCCTATGGGAAATTTTACATTCGAGATTAATTCTGTCGCCAGTACAACGCTGAAATGCTGGAAATGTGTGATTTGGCTGGAGTGTGATCGACTTGGAACCATGAGCTTTTATTCCAAAATTTAGGTAACAATTGAATTAAGTCAGACTTTCATATTAACCAAATGATTTATTTTCTTCCATTAAATTTGAAATAGTAATGAATCTCAAGGTATTTTAACTACATTTTAATTTCGATCATAGCACTACCAAACCGATTTATTGTTTTGTATATCTTGCATCGTATGGTCTAATGCCTCCAAAGACTATGTATGTGCCATCGTACATTCATCCCAAATAATCAGTTTGCATTGCTGCAAAAAACTTTGGCCATCGCACAGTTCTCCAAAAAGTTGTACGTTGGGGTTTTATAGATTTGCATATTAAACGGCAACTTGAATACTGAATGAGATATTTGACCGCTTTCCAGCAACATAGCAGTAATTCCCGATGAAGCAAGTGCAAGTGCAGTTCCATTCTGCGAGCGAATCGTGCCAAGATCAGTGAAAGCAAAAACGTTTCTCCGGCTCCACTGGGAACGTCCAAGAAGAAAATCCCTCTAGTTCCATCGTTCACAACTTCATGAGAGAGTCATATGCATATTTGTGCTGTCGATTCAACAGCGGAACGTTAGTTTGAACTGATTATCGCAATGTAGCACAATCATATTGTTTTTTGCATTTCAACTCTTGATTAAGTGCGTCGTGCATCGGACGATTCGACGCTGGCAAGCCTAACTGAAGTAATATCTTGTTTGATATCATCAAGCCCATGTCTTCACTCTTCAATTAATATTAATGCAATAGATTTGATCCCTGCGACAGCTGCGTCGCTATTTGGTCAGTACAATCATGTCCCTTGATTCTTTTTGTTTTTGCATGGGAAAAGATCGATGACCCCGTAATATGCCATCCTGTTTTCGGTTTTCCATGGTTTCCCGAAATCACTGCAGGCGAATACCGGACTGGTTCCTTTAAAAGCCCATGGCTGAACTCCTTCCCTCCTGTTCCTTATCCCAATCCCTTTTCTTTTGGATGTTAGGGGTTCTTGTAATCCTCCAACAGCCAGCCATCTGGGAGAAAGAAGCCTGTAAAAGAAAATGTTAAAGTCACCGAGTGAGGAGGAGGTAAATTCACTCTCCTGCCTGGCATTCGGTAGGACGCGGGTTAAAATCCCTCTCTGGCCATCCTGACCGCGGTTTTCCGCTGTCACTTCAGGCAAATGCCGTGATGGTTCTTTTTATGGGCCACGGCTGACTTCCTTCAAATTCCCTCCCCTTAGGTTAAATTGGCTGAAAAGGATACACAAGATCGTACAACGGCCCTGTTCCCAGGCTTCACGTTAGGAGGAATGAAACCTTTATTTGATTATTATTATTTTTATAAGTTAAAGCTGAATCATATTATTCGAAATTAAATTACAGTACAAAAACTCTTATATCACGTCAGTGATGGCGCAAATAAAGGTTGTTAGAGGAAGGCAGCTTTACCAGCGCAATCTACCGAAGTCACTTTCTCCCGCTGGTTATGCGTTCGTTGTGTATGACCCGTTTTAATACCAAATCTAAGCAAGCAGCGTCCAAACAAAAGTATCTGTTCCGAAATTAATAATAATAATATTTAATTAAATTGCAATGGAGCGCATGCTCCATGAAATTGAGGTGAGACAAAATTTCTGTAACATCTTTATTAGTCAAAACAACATCAATGATTGATTACGCCATAGATTTTCTAGATCCTCTGAATGCAAGAGAGCTATCGCCGTGTCGATTAATACTACGTTTTTTCACACCTTATTCAGTTTCGTTCCGCTATGGCACTACGCCTGATCGACGTGTAGGTTAATTTAGAGGCGGGGAAGTACTGAGGAGCAGGAAGAAATTCGACCATGTCCTTTTTAAATTGTTTTTCCCGATGGCTTTACGCCTCGTCGACGTCGAGGTCATCAGAAGCGGGATGGGACTGGGTACAGTGAACGGGAAGGAATTCGTCCATGGCCTTTTGAAGGAAGCATCCCGGCATTCGTCTTGAGTGGTTTTGGCCGGAAATTCGAATCCGCGTCCTCTCGAACATGAGACCAGAGCGTTACCGATCACCCACTATGCTCGGAGAAATCTTCAAAGTTGTTAAAAAGAATCTTACTCGAAGAGATTTCGATGCAAAGGAATTTGACCAGTTATTAATTGTTTCATCTGGCGTTGTCAGCATGAAAATTTTCACGTTTTTTGATTCCGAAACGAAGCTGCAAATATTGCTTACAACTAAAATTTACTGAAGATTTTTTTTGTTCTTTTCTTTTCTTTTTTCCTCTCTGCTGAGACCACGAAACAGGTAAATCGTTTTGAACGATTTATTATCTTGCGCATTGTTGTATTGTTCTCATCGGAATCATTGGTTTAACAAAGAGCGATTCATACACTACAGGGTGGTCTATAGTTACAAGAATTCTTTTAATATAAATAAGTACATAAAAGACATTTATTTCTACTTCATACTTGAATATTCTCCAACGATTCTGAGATATGCAGGGACCAGATAGATTTTTTTTATGCTGGTAATGGCAGCTACCACACACAGTGAGAACAAGTCCTCTTCGAAGTTCCAGACATTCTGGAGCTGACTCCAAGGCTTCACCAAAGACACCGTCTCAGAGATCAAAGACAACCTCGTCCATTTGGAGTGGCTTGGTCAGCGTAACGGAGAATTTAATATGAAAATACAACAAGACACTCTCTGAAAGTAAGGAGTTCAATCCGAGACATACGAGCTCTGAATTCCCAGTAATTTTGACGCGGAGAAACGAGGATAAAACTAAGAAAGCTGAGATGAAGTGGTCAAAATCGGAATGGCGCAATGATTGATAGAATGGACTATGGAATGGCGCAGTGATTGATAGAATGGACTATTATACTGTGAAAGGTAGGAACAGGTAGCAGCAATACAACTGTGAACGAGGACCGGAGTGTGAGAGTTATCAGGAGAGGCGTGATGAGAACTCCCACTTCCGCTTTACGTAGAGTTTACATGCTGTATACAATCAGGTTGCAGGAATCGGTAATCTCCGAATAATCGCAACGTATGAACTGTCCATCGATTTGAATCGTTAAGATGAAATTAAAAATCACTTCTCATTGTAAAACTAAGTCATAATACGTAATTAATATCTTTTACCTGCTAACTTACTTAAAATAATGTAATATTTTCATACTATAATTAATGATTTTAAGAGCTGTAATGTGTCCTTATATTGTGATTTAACGTTAAAACGATGATGTTATATGCCAACTAGGATCAGTGGCGTAGTTATGTTAACAAGTGCTCCGGTGCAAAAAAATATTTTGGGCCCTCAGGCCAGAAAGGCGACCTTTTTTTTTGGCTCTACCAAGTTGAGCTTGGGCCTCCTGAGCTGCGCTTGGGGGCCCCTCAGCTGCTCTTGGGGGCCCCTAAGCTGCTCTTATAAATGTCACTGATTTTAATAGACATTGATAGAATCATTTCTTGTAGCCACGAGGGAATATAAAATTTCATATTCACGTGTAAATATCTTTCAGTCCAAAAAGCCTTTTGTAATTTGCAGAATTAATATTTAAAGGAATTAATTTTGTAACGCCGCCCATGTTGGTGTCCGGCGCTGATGCGGGGACATTCACATCCTGCTGGTGGAATAAATTTGAATCATAAAGACTTGGCCGGCAGGATACGAGAGGAGGTGATGCGCATTTCCCATCACCAGACAGAGTACCAAATTGTTGGTTTAAATGCCAAACTTTTCCGCAGTGTGCATGGAGTGATGGTATATTACACTTTTGACGGTGGTTCGTCCGCCGGACCGAGCGTGGTGGGTGAACGGTTAACGCTCTGGCCTCGCATTCGGGAGGACTCGGGTTCGATCCCCTTCCGGGCATCCAGATTTTGGGTTTTCCATGGTTTCCCAAAATCACTCCTGGCGAATGCCGCAATGCTTCCTTCAAAAAGGCCATGCCCGAATTCCTTCCCATTCCTTGTCCCCAGTCCCATCCCGCCTCTAATGACCTTAGCCGTCGACGAGGCGTAAAGCAGTAAGTTAAAAAAAAAAAAAGAATCGTTCGCCGGATGGGGAAGTCCGATGACTCTCCTGTGTCTTTCGCAAGATTAGGCCTGAATTGGCAGGCTCCGAATTTTACCGTCTACCTTCCTTCATCTCTCATTTCAGGCAGCACAATCACAGTCAATTATACCTACAATAATATTGGGGAAGGCAATGGGAAACAATACGAGCTCATCTTGCGGAGAGAGTTGCCTCGGTGGGTACATCTCCCACCTACGCCCGGAACCGGGCATGGCGTCACAAGAAGAACATTTTATAACTATTAAAATTCTTATAACCAAAGTAAGGAAACTGTTGAAAATTAACAAGGTCAATAAATTTAAATATCTTGGTGAAGTAATTCAAATTAATGGGTTTGATAAGGAAGAAAACAGACCAAGAGCAAGAAAACTACAACTATCATACCACGTGGCTGAAAATACATACAATAAGAAGAATCTCTCATGGAAAACTAAAATCAAACCAAATCGTCTCTACACCTCAGAACGTTTGTTCTCTATGAAAACTGGAGATATAGAAGGGATAAAGAAAGGGGAAAGGAAAATCTTGATGAAAATTTGGGGACCATTTAAAATTAAAAAGGAGAGTTTAGGCACGGGAGGAATAAAGATCTATACAAAGAAGAAGAAATTGAAAGGACGTCAGACACTATCAGAAACAGGAGAACCAATTTTTTTGGTCCCATAATTAGAATGTATAACAGCAGACTTACGAAAAGAATTTTCAACCATGTTTACAAGAGTAGGAAGGGCAACCAGTGGATCCAAGGAATAAATAAAGTTATGACTGAGATCGGAATAATAGAACATGTAATATAATATAGAGCAACTTTCAGGAGATTCATCCAAAGTTTCAAGGATTGCCAGGAGAAGGAGAAGAGGAAATGTAATAATATGTGGACCGAATAAAGAAGGAAGCAGCAAAGTGAAAGGATGAAGAACTATCGGAAGTCATGAAAAGAAGCATCGAAATGAATGCACGGGATTACTTTTCGTGGTGGATGGTCGAAATCGAAGAGAAGAAGAAGAAAGGGTGTTGTTATAACTTATAGTCTACGTGAACAAAGTAAAATATGTGAGATGATGTATGTTCAGTTGATTACCAAGAAGGTGAAATGGCAACGCTTCACTGATGTGCAGATGTAAACTTTTTGAACTGATGACCCGGACAACTGAGTGCTCGGTGAAAGCCGCGTCGCTCACCGCCCTCCTCATTCATCCAGAGATTAATGTCTCCGTTCCGTGATGAATATCTGTGACGGGTGTCAGCTCCAGGTAGAGGGATCGTCCAGGCCCCCACAATCGTTTGTGGAGTGGCCTCTGCGTTTGTTCACGTCAGAAGGCGACTTTCATCAAGACTCGCGCTTGACGGATGTCTTGACAGGTGGCACTCACTCATCCCACTACGACACGAGAGCCACTGACGGAATCCCGACGAGATCGACAAGCAAACAGAGGGGGACGCCTCCAGCTTCTGGAAATACTGTACTCTGACAGTAAAGCGAGTGACACAGCTTTGTGATGTAACACACGGTCTGGTGGATCAGTGGTGAATCGAAAGGTCTACGCTAGGAATCCCTGTCTCGACGGAGATTTTCAAAGGCCTTTAACTCGGCCTTCACGTCTGGTACAATTTTCTGAGGATTGTGAAGTACGCCAGAATGTATACGAGTTTCGGATTACACATTAAAGGGTAAGTTCCCTATACCCCGTAGGACAAAAGAGGCGGAATGTGTAGCCAATAAAAACCGTGTTACCACGTCGTTAAACGAGTCTAGCTCCAATCTAGTTCCGGCCACCCGTTCGCTCAGTTCGTTACAACGCCAGGATGATGTCCATCCGAAGTTTACTGTCTCGAGCCCCAGCAGTGGAAAAATAAATTAATTGATTTGGGACTTGATAGCAGGTTAGTAGAGGTGATGGTGCTCGATTCCTCATCACTAAAGTCCTGAATTAAATCCCTAATCAATTTTCAGTGCGTGCACTGTTGGTGCTGACTCATTGATATTATAGGGTCGTTTCCTTCGTGCGTTCCGGAAGAGTAGGTTGTTATTGGTTGGCACCGGTTTTCACGTTCTCCCTCCTTCATCTTCATATAAACAATTAGCAACAAAATAGTCACAGTTATGAAACAACACGTAGACACACTCAGGAAATGAACTGATTAGCCCGCTTATGTAATTAGACCTTATTAGCTTCCTATCACAGAATCAATCGAACCATCGGGTTGATAACCATTCAAGGCAGACTATATCAGACATTATTCGATGTGTTTGTGTATTTATTATTATTTTTAGATCTTTATTGATTCTCTTGGTACAATAAAATAAGGAGTGTCAAGTTGGCACCGTAACTGTTTATTATTGAGTTTTGTTCTATATAAAATGTTCTGAAACTGGAGGAAATATTTTCATAGTCTAGAATATTTAAGGAAATTCAACCTGTGGTTAAATTTCAAGTGGGTAATTCAAATAACTTACCCAGCAAGGTCAATTAATAGTTGTATTTTATATATCTTTTAAAATGATTTAATTTACTCTGCCTTGGACGCTAGTAATATTTTCTTTTATTGATTTCCATTTATTGATATTAATTCAACATCATTTTCTGTGTCTAAATTATTTCAGAATCTCGTCCTCAATATTCCCAGTCCTGACGTATAGCACCCATCAAAATCTGAAGTTGGAGATTCGTAAAGATTAGGATAGGGAGAGGGTTGAGGCATATTGAGAGAGTATGGAGGAGAAACAAGTGTTGCGGGCGAACGTGATAATTACATCTCATGCAATCACGGGTGGGTTACTATATTAAAGAACTTTACTGCTAAAAATGATTTGTCACTGAAAATTTGAACGAGACGTTTTCGATAAACTATGAACAGTACATGTGCTATGGTATCCAGCTTCTTCTTCTTATGATGCTATATGGTGGTCGATATATGGTTTCCATGGATGATGTGTTCCTCCTCTTAAAAAGATAATCGGGGTAGTTTCTCGTTAGTGTTTATTCGTATGTGTTATTAGTGTGGATGACTGTGAAAGTTTGTATTTTGAGTATAGATTGTTGTTTGTAATGAGAGATGAAGAAGGGATTGGGAGAAATGTTGCGCCGGCGTATTCGGGCCTACTCTTAATAAAGACATCTAGGAGTCCCCACAGACGAATCACCATCTACAGCGTCGTCTGCCCTCACTCCATACGCACTGCAGATAGTTTTGGATTTAACTCAAGACTTTGGGACACAATCTGGTGATTAGGAATTGTCCACCGCCACCACCTCTCCTGTCCTGCTAGCCGAGTCATGACGATGAAAACTTCTGCCACCCCCAGGAGTCAAACCAGCTGACCCCGTGTCAGCGCCAGACACATCCACGGAGTCTCAACCAACTGAGACAACGATGGGGGTGTTTCATGCGTGGTAGTCCATTGTTTCATGTAAAGTATATTTTGCTGATTTTTGTATAAGTTAATATGTATTTTAGAATCAACTTACCTTCAGATTAAACAACGTAATTTTTTCAATATTTATTTAGATTGTTGGTCAGTATCGTTGTATCAAATGAGTTAATAAATCAGTATGATGCCGCGTTGAGAACTGCGAGGTTTCCTATCTTTTTTTTTTTTTTTTTTTTTTTTTTTTTTTTTTTTTTTTTTTTTTTTTTTTTTACTGCTATCTTCTCTATCTTTTTAGCGTCGATATTAACGAAATCCTGGTCGGTCTTATGACTCCTTTTAGACCTGTTTTCTGTAATTGATAACACGCTCTGGACGATATGTCACACACGATATGTCACCTCGTAGATTAAATTTATTCTTCTCTATGAAATCAAGTATCTGTTGTTTTATAACAACTACTATTTATTAACACTTAGAATCAACTCAAATAATTACACTTCTCGCATTCATGAAGTCAAATACAAACAACGGCGCTTAAAAACATTCATCAACCTCATCGCCTTCCTCCTTATATCAATCCGCATCTCTTTGGCTAAACTAACAATACAACTACAGTGTACCAACTTCAACACAACAAAACATATTACAAAAACTTAAATTTACCCCTTTTTACACAGACTACGATACTGTACTGCCTTGCATTAAAAAAATACATTCATACATTGCATAAAAATACGAAGTCGTATAATTATTACTATTATTATTATTATTTCAATGTCTGATGAAGTGGGACCTCACAGAACGTAATTTAAAGTCGTTCGCAACATCATTTCAGATTACACCTGGTCAAGTTAACCCCTTTTGCAACTGGGTCCGACCTGTAGACTGTCGAACTTATTTTACCTGCAAGCAGTAAAAAACGAAGCCTGATAAACAATAGCCCCAAAGTAAACAGTCACGTGACAATCGCTATCCTCATGCTGACAATGTATTATTATATTCTGGCATTAATTACTTTCAAGATAAACTTTTGTCCAGTATTGCAGGCTGGCTTGAAATTTATTAGTGATAGATCTTGTCGTAAGTTTCAACTGACATGATTTACAGTCGTTTCGTCGTGTATTACGGTGCCTTTAATCCATTTGTTAGCGAGAGATATGGAAGGTATTTAGAATGGTCGAGATCCCTGTTTAACCGGCCGTAGCGTACTGTACAGCGGGTCCTTCGTCTGTTGATCAGATGCAACGCCGTACCGAGACACTGAGCTACCGGTTTATCAGATGACGCTCTGCCCGACGCATATTCCACGTCAAGGCGTTTCTTCGGATGTGTCTGCACCACTCGCGTGAAATGTCTGCCGACTGTTCATTCTTGAGGACAGTTCTTAGTTTGTGCAGAGTCAGGAATATTCTAAAAATACTGCTGACACTGTCAGAAGCAACGAAAACAAAAGTGTTCTGTACCAACCACATCTCCTGGAATCGCAGTTTCTGTATATAAAGTTGAATAGATTCACTTACATCAGCGAAGCCAATTTAATCAACCGTTTATCTTTCTCCAGAGACTTGCATCTTGTTGCGTGTTAAGTCATAAGAATTTGCGGTGTAGATTCAAGTGGAGAGAAAATTTCCAGCTTTCATTTATTCCGAACTTCTTTCCTTTTAAAGTAGGCGATTTTTTTTCCGAATGTAAGCGTCGTATGCTGTTTTTTTGTCTCCATGTTAAAGCGTTTCAAGTGTATTCTGCAGGTATTGTCGTAGTACTTTTTCAATCTGAATGGATGAATCTGACTTGGACGAAGTTCCAAACAAATAAACGCATCATCTACCGCAACAGAAAACAACAACTGCATTTTCTGCTCCTTTACTTTCCTGTAGTAAAAGTTATTTTTTGTCTAATTTATTTCTTAAAAACAGAGTACTTGAGAGGTTCTCTATAAACTGTACCGTCTGAATATTATTGCAGGTACACCAACGCTAAGTCTTTGTATGCTTCAAAATTGGAGCTAGAAATAGAAAAACAAGTTTTCCCCTACATTTAGACTTTTCCCAAAACTATAATTGGTAGACTTAAATTGAAACTGACACAAACTGGATAGTGTGGTGGGAGATGATGTATTTAACGAAACTTAAATGTATCCATGATTCGCAAACAAAATTGTATTAATAGGATTAATAGGCTTTCTTTTTTTTTTTGCTGTCATCAGTCTCTCGACTGGTTTGATGCAATCTTCCATCCCTTCCTATCCCTTGTTAATCTTTTCATCTCAACATACCCCTTACAACCCACGTCTTCTATTATTTGCTTCATATATTCTAATTTCTGTCTTCCTCTGCAGTTCTTGCCTTCGACTGTTCCCTCCATTAAGAAGTTAACCAATCCCGCATGCCTCAAAATATGACCTGCCATCCTGTCTCTTCCACAAACTTCTTTCCACTGCCATCATTTCCAAAACTCGTTCGTTTCGTAGTTTATCTGTTCACTTAATCTTCAGCATCCTTTCATAGCTTCACAATTTAAGAGCTTCAATTTTCTTCTTTTCTGGTATTTCTAAAGTCCATGCTTCGCTACCATAAAGTGATGTGCTCCGCACATAGAGTTTTAAAAAGTTCTATCTGAGTCCCAGATTAATATTTGAAACTAAAAGATTTCTCTTTTTCATGAAGGCTCTTTTTGCTAGTGCAATTCTGCTTTTAACATTATTCCTGCTTCCACCATCGGTTGTAGTTTTACTTCCTAGGTAGCAAAATTCCCTTACTTCTTCTATCGCATCCTACCCTATTTTTATATTTAACCTACTAGTATTCGTATCATTTATGCTACATTTCATCGCTTTTATCTTGCTTTGGTTTATATTTAGTTCAGTGTTTTGTTCAATATATTCAGTAACTTCTCAATATCCTCAGCCTGTTCCGCTAACAAGTCGTTAGAACACTACAGAAACAAAAAAAAAACAAAAAAAAACAGTTTTCATACTGAACACATGTTACACGATTCTCAGACAGATGGCAGGATAAACATTCCGCCAATAGATTAAATGCTGCGCATCTCACAAATCCGGCTCTAAATTCGGGTAGGACACATGCACCCTCCCCACGCTCATGATTCACCCTGGCCGCCTGTGCAAACAGGAGGCCGGTGTCCACGCGGTCAGCTGTGGGCGGAACGAGGGGAAAGGAAGTGGTTAAAGGGTCACCGTAAACAAGGAGGATCTAAGAAAGTGGGATAATCATGATAAAATTAATGCATACAACTTTAAATTTTCAGTAATTCCGGAGATTAGTTTTTAACATAACGACATTACGAAGCAGAACCATACAAGAAAAACAAGAAGTTAGAACAGACTGAACAGATCTTACAAGTTAAATCTGTTGGAGTAGCCTCTATGAACAGTGGTTTTTGGTTAAATGGTTTCGGTGTGCTGTGTTACGTAGCGGAGGAGATGTGGAGGAATTCAACATCTGGTTGGCCAGATTTTGGTAACATGAGCTGTGCTTGTCCAGATGGTGTGAGACCAACAAAATGCCCACATTCATCTTTGCATCCTGCATATTCTGCAAGTCTGCTCAATGTAGGTTGCTGAACATTTTAAGTTATTGACAAAATGAATTTTCACATGCCCTTTTTATATAGTTTAGTAAAAAAATCCTTTCCCTCAAAAATTAACAATGTTTGCCGAACTCCATGCCAAAAGGGCCGAAAAGATGTCATAAAATTAATTTAAGTTTGAAACTGAAAATGGTGTTTAATCAGGGAACCATATGCAACAGAACCATACTATCAGACTCGACAATGTCTATTAGGTATTTGATGCTGAGGAATCATTGTGTACCTGGATTTGGATTCCAAATTATTAATATCAGACAGCTAAAATAAGTTTGGAATATCAAATTCCTAAAAGCATGCTCAGTTATTCACGTGTGTCAACCGATAGTCTTTTGGAAAGTAATTTTATATCGCATTAAAAAATGCGTTATCTACTATCGTGCTGAGCAGAGCATCTTAACCTTGCGAGAACACGGACAGTCAGACAGATCTTTCTCCGCTGCAGACAGGAAGCGGAAGTGAGGGCTTCACAGGATAAAGATTCTTTGTCCTTTGTTTCCAGTTCTGAAATCAAACAAAGAGACATAAATAAACAAGTCAAGCGTATGTTTAGGAAATTTCATATATAAAGTATCGTAAAGTTCTATTATGATTAACAATATTGTACATTTCTGCTAATCAGCGGTAACTGTTGTACAGAAGTGAAGTGTCGAAAGGTGGAGTGGTAAAAACCTAAACAAAACTGAAGCCATTTAATTATATCGGTACCCATCACTAAATTTATGTTTCCTGTTGTTGCTACTAAATGGCCCGAAAGAAGACCATCAGTAACAGCGAATTATCTAGTCATCCTCCAATAATAATAAAAAACAATTTATTACAGATGGAAGTAAGGTTGGCACTGAGATTGATAACTGTAATTAATTAATTATTACACTCGGTAGAATAATTCCAGTTCTATACTTCTGGCCTTGCAAGAATCAATATTAAAAAAGCTAAAATTTTCACACAGACTCTAGCCCTAGAATTTGGCAGGATAAGCAACATTACATGATTACACACACGGAGTCGGGTGGCGAGCGTTCAGAAGCATGTGGGTTTGATATTCGTTTCGGCCACATAGATTCAGATTTTTCAGAGTTTCCCGCAGCACTAAAAAAAATTTGCTTGGCTGCAAACATATTTTCAGCTCTCCAACACCACGCCACGTCATCGCTGGGTTGCTAATACGATTCGAATTAAGTATATCATAGCTACATTAGAAGAAATGCGTCCTGAATTATACCCGCTGTTAAAGAAATAATATTAATATTCATCAAAGTAACTTCAAAATAAAATATTATGCTTGTTTTTCTCACAACTTTCAATTTGTATTAGATTTAAATGTTTTTTGTATGGGAGAAAAATTTCGAGATGCTATATTATAGACCTTGAAACAAAAACAATCCAAAACCGGCAGCTTTAACTGTCGCTAACTTCAGTTACAAAATTAAAAAAAATAAATTAAATGGAGTTTAACAACCTGTACACCAGAAGGTGGGAGGTAAAAAAACTTTTTCTCTATTTACGTCAATGGACCACCCTAGAATATTCACTGCCCGACAAAAAAGTTAAGCACACAGAGGGGGAGGAGGAAACGAAATCAAACTTCACGTGTAGAGAGGGCAACTAATATTATTTCAGTGATTAAAAAATACTTTACAAAGAAGTTGGCAGTAAGAGCCCTCTTACCAGGATGACGTTGCACCCCCTCTGGCCTGCATGCATGCACTGAATCGGTTGGCAAAGGTATTATAACACCGTTCTATTCTCTTCTGAGGCAACGTGGCCCACAACTGTTGTAACTGGTCGTTGGTATTCTGGATACTGACACCGGGACGGAATTGACTTGTTATCTGGGACGGGTCTGGGGACCTTGCTGACCACGAGGATGCTTTAACAACACGCAGAAAGTTTCTAGAGACACGTACAGTGTGCGGGCGAGCATTGTCCTGTTGAAAAATGGCGCCACTCTACTATCAGATAATGAGTAACATTTGAAGACGTACCGCTGTGCCGTCAGAGTTCCCTCAGTCATTACCAACAGTGTCCTGAAGTCATATCCGATGGCTCCCCACACCATGATGCCAGGAATAACACTACTGTGCCACTACTGAACATCAGAAAAATGGGACCCTCCCCACATCGCCACCATACTCGTCTGCGATGATCATCTGAGGTATTGTAGAACCACGATTGATCACTCAACACAATACGACGCTGTTCATCAAGAGTGCATACTTCCTGGCCACGGCTCTGCTCCAGACCCAGCAGTTTATGTCGTGGTATTAACAGCAGCCTACGGATCTGACGATAGTTCCCTAGTGCGGCTGCGACCAAAGGTGCGGTATGACACCCTAATGTTGCAGGGATTCCATTATTTGTCCTTGGATAGTAGGTGCAGAAGGGGTTACGATGTGGTTGGTGCACAATACGGCATTCCTTCCCTTTGGTAACCATACGTGGTCGACCGGAACTTTGATGACCAGTATGTCTGCCTCCACTTTCCAGTGGAATGCAACATCGGGTCACTGTTACATCCGAATACTCCACAAATATGGATACTGCACGATTCAACCAGCCTGCCAAATGGAATCCCACAATGAGGCCCCTTTCTAATTCATTCAGCTGCTGATAGCGCTGTGACACACGAGTACGCGGTATCTCCGTGTCCTTCACAGTGATCGCTGATGCTGTTCACGCCGCTTGTGTGCCCTTCACTATGTTGTTTCTTTCTTTGTTGTTTCAAAAGTGTTTTTCTTTATTTCTGCACTTTATCTTGGGAACCAAAATCTCTGCAATCTTTTTTTCTATATATGAGCGTTAGAGATTGCACCTTGCTAAAGATTTAATTCTCTTATTTGCATTTTTACTTCATGAAACCAACTAGTTTGTGTTCTGGGATTTTTATTAAAATTGTCAAATAATATTTTTGATCAGTCTTTCTGGATTCATTCACAGCAAGTGTCCACGTAAAGTAATTCCTGCTTTTCTGATAATATCTGAACATTTTCAGTTTTATTACATAACTTCGTATTACTTCTTTTCGTATATTCATTTCCGTTATTATTGGTTCGAGAATGCTTATTAATAAATTTATTTCTCCTGGTAAGATTAAGGGAGTCAAGAAGCCTCTTACATCGTAACTGGTGATTACAATAAAATCTATGAATACTTAATTAATAATTAAAATACTAACAATAACCAATTAATATCGATATCTAATCCTCGAATAAATAAAGAAGTGTCACAGATTAAGTGAAGTGAAGGCTAAAGAATCAAATGGAAGGCGGCAGGAGTCAGGCCTGCTTCTGGTGGAGCGAGCAGGAATTTTTAATGTGATTTTAAATTCGCAAATTTCATCAGTCTTTTTTATTTTAGTGAGGGGAAGAAATTAGTCAGGTATGGTGAGATGTGGTCAGTGTATTTGAGTGTAAGGGTGCGGTGTTAGTACTGTGACCGCGTCCTAAGTGTGCTAAGTTAGAAAAAAATCTTTGGATGTAACAGGCTACGAAGCATACCTTACCACTGGTATCAATGATGATAGCAAGCTCACAGCCTCTCAAAGCGTTCGTATGGCGGTGAGACATGGTCAAACAGGGGACCTTTACTCAGCAGTTAGTAACAAATTAGCATTTTCTTATGTTTACTGAACTTAAACTTTGCTTTACAAAGTCAAGCAGTCGAGATGAATAATCTAAAGGGTTCGTAAAAGCTCTTTTTCAAATGGGTAGGAAACATTTTCTTGATTTACTGTAGATTGTGAAAGAAAGGCGGTTTCTTATTCGTATTTTTTTTTAACTGCTTAACGTCTCTTAGACGGTCTTTAGAGACGGGAAAGGATGCGGGCAAGGAATGCGAAGGAATTCGGACATGGCCTTGTTTGAAGGAAGCATCCCGGAATTCGCCTGGAGTGATTTGGGAAACCATGTAAAACCCAAATCTGGATGCCCAGACGGGGATTCGAACTGGCGTCCTCCAGAATGCGAGGCCAGAGCGTTAACCACTCACCCACCACGCACGGTTTATTCGTATTAAGGCAGCATGTGCAGCCCAGTTTAATTTAATATGAACTATATCTGTCAAGTGTTTCATATTCTTATAGTTTCCCCGAAGCTTTGTATTTGGAAGAGACATTTTGTATTTCAGAGATTTTTTGAGAAGTTGATACCTATCAGTTTGTGAGCTAGAAAAACAATATTCTAAGGCTTGTAGAATTAATTTTTGGCTGAATTGTAAGAAGGTTTTAGATCAGGTTTTATTTGTGAGTATACTGTCAGTTGTATAATTTAAGACAATTGACGTTCAGACAATTTGTTTGCATGACGATATGCTTTGTTGCAACAGCGGCTGACGTCCGTCAAACTGGCCCCTTGCAGATAGACAATCAGCGCAGCAGGACACCCGTACCGTATCCGCGTTCCTATTGGCAGGGCACGCAGTGGCTATTGCAGCTGCGTCTCGTGTCGCAACAAGGAACGCTATCGGGTCCAGTGCTCTTTGTTAGCCTGTTCACGGACCCTGACCATCTGACAATCTACTGTGCAGGCAGGCAGCCCGTAATTTACCTACTGCTTTTCGTTATTCTCTCTCTTCCTCTTCACGTTCTCTCAGTAGACTTCTTCTTGTACGATGTTCTACTGTTACGAAGATTATTGCAACCACCTTTCACTCCAGCCTGTCCTAACCTGCTCTTTCTTATTACTCCCAGTAGCAGTAAAATATTAAGACTTCTAACAAATTTCGACATTTCATTTTTTGCAATCGACTTTAATCGTTGAAATTATTTCCTTTCCTTGTATACGCCGTACATTGGAGCATGAGACGAATTTCTGAAAATACTATTGGTTAAATAGTAATGAATATTAATAATTCGCACATGGGATTCCAGTAGTGAAATATAATCCTTAGATCTCCTCAACTTTTGATTTTTATAGCACAGTTTCATCGCCTTTAAGTTAGACCCATTTATTCTGTCTACATCTCCACCATGCAGTTTACACAAAACTAGGGTGGGCAAAGGGTGCTTTGCACGAAAAGTATTCTCTACTCTGTGTATTCCAAAGGAAGAATTCATACAATAATCAGTAGAGCACGTTATTTCCCCTGTCTTATCTATCCGGCCATTGCGGTCCAGATACTTTGTTTTGTTGCAATATCTATGAAAGTATTTACTGGCACGTTAGTCATTATATTCAAGCGTAAAATATGTCGTCTCTCTGTCAGAGAATCGACTCTGTTAACCCTCACTACAATTTCAATCCTTCGCGATACCAATCCCACATAACGTGACGGCTGTCAACATGAGAAGCTACAAGAATTTACCACGCTATTTCCTTTACAGTACAGAAACAATTATTCAAAATCTGAACTATGAGTCGCAGTTTAGAGTTAGCTTCACGTACGATCAATGTTCGTTCCCACTTCGTACTGCTTTTCACTTTTACAAAGAAGTAGTTTCCATGGATCTAACAGCATGTTTTTTATTCTTGAGAAAATTTATCTTTTGTCCATTACGCGAAATAGTGGCATTTTTAAAAAAATAATAATTTAAGTACCGTAGCTATTTACAGCACCATCTTGAAGGTATAATGTCCTGGTCAAGGTTAATATGTAAACAATGAGAGTAACTCCTTACTTCCCTTTAGATAAGTGCGTCATCAGTAAACAACGTCACTGAACATGGTGGGCGAGTGGTAACACTCTGGCCTCGCGTTCTGGAGACCGCGGGCTCGAATCCCCGTCCGGCCATGCAGATTCAGGTATTTAATAATTTCTCAAAATCACTCCAGGCGAATGCCGGGATGATTTCTTCGAAACGCCATGGTCAGATACCTTCCTCTTCCTTGCCTTCGTCCTTTTTCGTCTCTAATGGCCTCGACGTCGACGAGGCGTTAAGTCATAAGCGAAAAAAGCAAATAATCTTGAACAGCTGAAAACATTGTCTCCAAGATCGCTTATAAAAAAGGAGTTTAACTTCTCCTATTAGAGTCCCTTTCGGGACAACAGAGATAACATTTAGTTTAAAAGACTCTTTGTCCTCTCTGGCGATTTTCTGCGAATATGCAATTAAGTAAGTATTCTGAAATCGATTCAGAAATTTTTGTGATATTCTCTGTGCGAGAATCTTCGTTAAGAGGGGTTGTCCGGTACAGCGTTTAAAGCTTTCCGAAAATAAATAAATAAATAAAAAAGTTGGCAGTCATTAAGGACTGCTGACATAAGTGAAAAACTAAAACTTTGAATATAATACGCGCAACACGTCATACTTATAGCCTTTACATACCGATAATATTAGCATGTCGTTGACGTTAATTCGTAAGATTTTACCCATCCGAAAATCGCCCTGTGCGCCTAAAGAAGTTCTCACCTAAAAAAGAAAAAAAGAAAAAAAAAGTTTCTCCGACTGTGGATTCAAACCCGTACCCTTCCATTCTACGGTACATCGCTTTACCACTTCACCCATGGGGACCACCAATGGTTGCGAAATTATAAGATCTAATTCGAACGATTAATGCCAGATATATTAGAAAAAATTATAATAAAAAAACTTTACGTAGGTACGTTATTATCGGTAAAATGGATAACCATCGATGATGACTCAGGACGCGTGGTAGTAAGGTATATACAGGGTGTTACAAAAAGGTACGGCCAAACTTTCAGGAAACATTCCTCACACACAAACAAAGAAAATATGTTATGTAGACATGTGTCCGGAAACGCTTACTTTCCATGTTAGAGCTCATATTGTGGACGGCTGTGATACAATACGCCATTCTCCAGGGCTGCATCAGCGCATCAGGGATTCCATGCGACAGAGGGTGGATGCATGTATCCTCGCTAACGGAGGACATTTTGAACATTTCCTGTAACAAAGTGTTTGAAGTCAAGCTGGTACGTTCTGTTGCTGTGTGTTTCCATTCCATGTTTAATGTAATTTGAAGAGAAGTAATAAAATGAGCTCTAACATGGAAAGTAAGCGTT